>VUQR01032112.1:0-11158 GCA_015108515.1 Hemichromis elongatus
GTTCCCCCCCCCCCCCAAACACCAACATCACCACCACCACCCAAAAAGTGTTGACCTAACATCTGTGAAGGAGAGCAAACAATAAAAAAAGGCAACTCGTAATAAATTGGCGGAATGGACAGATGGTACCTGCTCTCTTTATCACTGCCGACAAAGACAATGAGAGCGGCAATAAGACGGGCACAAAACTGAGAGAGCTGAGCTTTCCTTAGGAAACGCAGTCCTGTCGGATTCGACGCGCACGCTGGACCGCACGCGCACACGCACGCACACACACACAACTGCCGACGACGGCGGGAGAGAAAGCGAGAGAGGGAGGGAGGAGGAGAGGAGACCTGGGATGGTGCGCTCTAACGCTGCACTACACACTCTGGCCGCTTGATGGCCAGCTAGAAGAGCTGCTGAGACAGGGATGCTTCCCAGTACTGTGAGAAGCCGGAGCCAAGTGTATACCCTCATAATCAAATGCTTAAAAAAAAAATCTTTATGTTAATGTTAAGCTGTCATCTGAACTATGAGCCCAAGATTAAGCATGTTACGCATTGACAGCTCTAAATCGTTCACATAAACTCTGAAGCAGCACCCACCCAGATCACAAGAGGGTCAGACCAGAAGCTCAGTAAGGGAGACGCTTTACCAAACAGGTGATGCAACTTCTAAAAGGAATCACTGATTTTCACCCTTTTGCAAAGCGTGCTGATGTTACGTAATAATTTAACAACATTACATACCAACCCAGCAGGGAACAGAACCAAACCTTCACAAGTGGAGTTTCAAACAACTTCCCCAGATCTAGAAATACTTCAAATTTTCCATCTAAGCTAATGCTATCGTCACCAGATCGGGAGAAATTTATTTTACACTTGATTTTAATCAGACTAGCTTATTATGGTGCTAATTTATTTGGGCTAGTTCAGGGGGGACAATATTGTACTTTTATACGATGATAACTCGAGCATCGTGGTGGCATCATCTAGGCAGGGCCTTTCTGTGTGGACTTTGCATGTTCTCCCCATCGCTGTGTGGATTTTCTCCGGATTGCTTCCGTGTCCTACCAAAGACATGCAGTTAGTTGTTCGGTTAACTAGTGATTAGAAATTACTCGTGAATATTCCAGTGGTTGGATTTGGAGAGTGGCAACACAGTGTCATTTACTGAGAACTGAGTCATGCTGCAAGACTGGGTCTAAAAGTAGTTTTGGCATGTTTTTGCCATGAAACTGGGTGAGCAATAAAATCCAGTGTTACTTACACTAAGTAAATTCAAGCCCACTGCAGCTACTGTCGTCTAGGAATAAGCCTAACAACAATTTTTTCAAAGACAGTGTGGTGTGTTCTGTCAAAATACAACTGCTTGGGTTAGTACACCTTTAAAATGATGAACATCGCCTAAAATATTTGGAATCACCTAGAAATACATTAATGACTTCAATTTTTTAAAACTAAAAGCAGCGAGTTCTTAAAAATTGCAGTGAGAAATGATTTCATGTATTTGTCAGTCCTGGAGCATTTGAAATGTAGTGGGCTGTTTCTTAAGCATCAGTCTTTTTTCCCCCTATTTCTCTTTTGTGTTCATCACAATAAAACCTGATGAGAGGTGAGAGGGGAGAAGTTTTTGCTCAAACAAAAAAAAAATAATAATAAAGCACGATTTGTGACGGTAAATAGCAAAAAAAAAAAAAAAAAATTCTCAGTATTCTTTGGTGAGTTCTTTTCCAGCAAAGATGACGATGATTTGCTCGTTACTATAAAAGCTGACATCGCTCAGCTATCGAGTGCAGCTTTCCCATTCATTCCGTAGCCCACCGATTCACAAGCACTGATCTCGAGCTGCTCCCGAGGCCTCGCTGAAGGTGCAGGGGTTTTTTTTTTTTTAAAACTAATTACGCTGCAGGAAAACTCCTACTGAGAAAATACTTGAAAGCGGAATCATCTGATCTCTGCAAGCGAATTTGTTAAAGCTGACACTTTAGATGGTTGTAATTCGGGCTTGCAAAGGATAGCTTAGTTTAGGCTGCGAATGAAAATGCTTTACTTTATCATCTTCTTTAAAAAACATAGAGAACAGGGGAATATATGTAGCCCTACGTTTAAGTTGGGAATCTACACAGTAATTCACAATTATATGAGGTAAGACTTATGGTAAGTTTAACCACATTACCTGTGCAACACGCAAACTCTAAGGATCTTATGGTTGTTGTGGAGACATTGCATAAACAAGCTAAAAGCAATCCTTGAGGTGTTTCCAGACCTTGAATTAAGTCAAACATTGGAAAATTTGAAAGAGAATCTCATCTGCACACAAAATCTAAGCCATGAGTCCTGCTGGACTTACGTGTAGAGGCACAGATATAAGGAGGGCTACAAAAATATGTCATACTGAAGGTTCCCAAGACAACAGTAGCCTTCACATTTCTTAAATATAAGTTCCTCAAGCCGGTTGCCTGCAAATGTTGGAGAAGCACCTTAATAAATGATGGGACTGAGAACTCGGTCGTTCTGGCTGAGGTCTTGAGATCGTGCATGGAGATGGGAGAAACTTCCAGAAGCACAGTTATAATTGTAGGCTTTACCAGTCGGGGCTTTTATGGCACATTTGCCAGACAAAAGCCTCTCCTCTGTGATAAGACCGCGGAGAATGAAAACCTGTTCGGAGAAAAAAAACCCCTAAAGGACTTTCGGACAGTGAGAAACAAAATTCTCTGGTCTGATGAAACCAAGATTTCCTTTGGGAGTGCGCCGGCCCCACTACACCTACCCAATAAGTTTTTTTTTGCTTTATTTTGTAGCTGCAGGCAGATGAAGGTGGATAGACTCCGGAAAGAAGCTGAAGAGATTCCACGAAGTGGAGGTGACAAATGACCTGCGCTGACTTTGAGATGCCAGTTTGGTGACAAGATCTCTGCTAAGGTGCGTGGGGTCAGCGGTGACCTTGCCAGTTCTTTTCTTCTTCAACTGATGCTAGTTTACCACCTGCACTTTCTTCAACTCTGCCAAGTTACAGACTTTACATCCGGTAACCGAAAATAAAGCGCTGAAGTTAATGTACACATTCTGCAGGTAACTTAGAGGCCAATCTGAGCAGCTATTTCAAGTTTGTCTTTTTCTTTTTTGTGTGTGCATTAATTGACTCAAAGACATGTATGTTCACAGTATATATGTTAAAAATAGAAAAACACAAGGTCCTTCTTAGTTTAAATCCACTGACTACAAAGATTTTCCTGTTAAAAAACAGAACCCATTGTAAGAACTGTTAAAGGTTACCATAAGGTCTACAGCTCAGCTTGAGTCAGTTTTCAGGCTGTTGGCTTCCTGCAGGTTGGGATGGGTCTGTGCCCACAATAACAAGAACAGAATCAACACAGACTCTGAAAGCTATATTGCTTTCATCTTTAAAATAACTTTCAAATTAAAACCTTATGTCTTAGCCTTGCATCATCTCACACTCACTGCTCCGCGGTGGACTGATTCCTTTTGCTAAAGCACTATGGTAAGGTTTACCTACTTTACTTTTCCTTATTACATGGACAGATACATGTTTTGTGTGTGTGTGTGTGTGTGGACGGGTATTAACATCTTCGTGGGGACCAAAAATTGGAAGTTTACTATTCTCGTGGGGACCGACAGCCCTTGTGGGGACCAAAATCCCGGTCCCCACGAGTTTGAAGACATTTTTGAGACTCAAAATGTGGTTTTAGTATCAGGGTTACTATTAGGTTATGGTTAGGTTAAGGGTAAGGGTAAGGGTCAGGGTTAGGCATTCATTTTTGATGGTTAGCATTAGGGTAAGGGACTAGGGAAAGCATTATGTCAATGAGATGTCCCCACAAGTTATGAAAACCCAACATATGTGTGTCTTTGGACAAGCCATTAAATATTTTGAGATTGGAGAAGTACAGCGAGCAAAAAAGTATTAGGCAGTTTAATTTACATGCAGCAGCCACTTTATTAGGAACACATTGCATAGTACTGGGTTGGGAACCTTTGGTTTCCAGAACTAACTTCAATCTACATAGCACAGACTCAATAAGTTGCTGGAAACATTTCTTGGAGATTTTTGTCCATATTGACATGATAGCATTGCACAGCTTCTGAAAATTTGTCGGCTAGAGAGCAATCGTGCAAATCTCATGTTGCAGCCACATCCCAAAGGTGCTCTATGGGATCGAGATCTGGTGATTGTGATGTCAGAGTTTGAGATGATTTGAGCTTTGCTGCATGGTGCATTATCCTGCTGGAAGCAGCTATCTGAAGATGGGTACACCGTGCTCATAAAGGAATGGGCACGTTCAGCAATAATCCACAGGTAGGCTGTGGGGTTTAATAAATGCTACATGGTACTAAAGGAAACAAAGTGCACCAAGAAAGTTTCCCCTACACCGTTACACCACCAGCCGCATGAAACATTGACACGAGGCAGGGTGGATCCATGCTTTCATGTTGCTTACACCAAACTCTGACCCTTCTACCTTCTGAACATCACAGCAGAAACTGAAGCTCATCAGACCAGGCAACACTTGCCAATTTTCTGTTATCCAGTCTTGGTGAGCCCATGTGAACTGTAGCCTCGGTTTCCCGTTCTCAGCTGAGAGGAGGCACCTGGTGTGGTCTTCTGCTGCTGTCAGATCTTGTGCATTCAGAGATGCTCTTCTACACACCTCGGTTGTAATGAGTTAAGTTTTGAGTTACTGTTGCCATCCTATCAGCTCACAGCAGTCTGGTCGTTCTCCTCTGACCTCTAGTGTCAGCAAGGAATATTCACCCAGCCCATCAGAAGTTTCTGAAACACTCAGAGGAAAAAGGCCAGACTGCTTTGCGACATCCATGTTCGATTCTCTCTCGATTCAAAGTCACTTAAATCGCTGTTGTTTCCCATTATGATACTCAGTTTCAACTTCAGCAGGTGATCACCATGTCTACATGCCTGAATGCTAACACTGCCATGCGATCAGCTGATTAACGAGCGATCGAACAGGTGTACCTAACGAAGTGGGAGTGTACATTTAGAAAAACCCCTAAATGTGAGATAACGTTTGGTTTTTCAAAACGGTTTTAAAACAGAAGACTTTGATAGTGAGCCACGTGTCACTTCCTACATGCTTAAGGTGGTTAATATAACCCTGTTTCCATTGTCCAAGGTTGTGCTCTAAATCACAAAAGCGCCGACCTTTTGTTCCCGTGTCATGACTCGTTACATTTCCCGAGCCTGCCAAGATTGACTGTTATGTGATTTTTAATCTTTAACTCTTATACTATCCACACCGTAGCATATTAATCTGCTTTGAGCAGAGGGGCGAACATTTTGTGTAGGCATTTTAAATCCACTGTACATAGTATAAATGTATAGAATTCAACACTATAAGCTTTTTATGCCCACGACTAATTTTATTTCAGGGCTAACGCTCTCACGGTACTGGTGCAACAGACAAAAGGTGCAGGATAAGAGATGAGATTCCTTTATTTAAGCCTTGCATTTATTTAGACGATATTAAATTGGGCAAATATAGCTGAAATTTTGCCCAAATGTGCAATATAAATACAAGTTGAGTGGGTGAAGCTCTGCTCGGTGCTTTGTATCTGATATGCACTTTGGTTCACAGAAGTTAGGTGATATTTATGAGTCACTGCATTATTCTGGGAGAGGGGGAATTATTTGGAATGTTCTCTCTGGCTCACACCCGCTTCAAGAGCCGCACTTCCACGACTCCACGGCTCTTTAATACCTCTTGTGATCACTGCTGGATTATAGGACAAAGCAGATTTGCATATTTTTTTTTGCACCGAGAAATAATGTGGCCGTTTCCAGCATGCCGCATTCCAGCGTATAGACTTACTCGGAACACTGTCGAACGTCTGATGTGAGATCCAATCACGTGAGCTGAACGGGCAAGTGTACAGTGGAGAGGATGTGGATGAGGAAGGGAGGAGGGGGTAGGTAAAGAGATGGAGAAGTGTACTAGCCCTGTGATGCTATCATTAGCTCTCTCTAGATTAGGGAGCTAACTTCGCTCTGGCCTCGCCTGAAGAAAGAATGACGGGAGAAACTGAGAGATCAGTTGACGACGTGCCATGCGAAAGCAACAGCAGGAATGCCTCTGTGATGTTGGGTTTTTTTTTTAACAAACATGTTCATTTCAACAACAACAAAAAACTTCACGCTGACAGCTGCAAGCACCAATGTGAAGTCGCCTGTCACAAGCAATTACAGTACATCAGACTGAAGTTCCTCTTGTCCTCAGAGATCACATCTCATGAGGCTCGTGCTGAAAGAGATGGAGAACAGTGACAAAAACATTCAAAAGCCCATGTCTCCATGTTTGAACGTCCGCTCTACGGTGGCCTGAGGGGAGCTTTTAAGCCCCCAAGGCAACCATACTTATTTGGATAATCTGTATCTTTAAATCGCACGTTGCCGCTTCGACACTGTGGCCACGCCTTAAGGTGATCGCCGCCTGGCCGAGGAATATTTAATAATTCTTATATGATGCTATCATGGCGTCTGCTGCCAGTGCAGGGAAATCTGCTACAACTGCAGCTTGGCTTTGTTTAGTTAAACGACTGAAATGAAATATTAGCGCTCGGAGTAATCCATTACATACACAGCCATCCATTCTTCTCCAAGCCTCAGAGGCCTTCGGCATATTAGGAGTCCTGCGCGAAAGGATCCTAAATGAATGAATTGGGACTGTGATTGATTCTAATTGGACGGGTCGTTTAGAGCCTTTCATCTTTAAAAAAAAAATAAAATAAAATAAAAAATTACAATAGTTGCCAGACAAACTTTTACTTCAGGACACTACACAGCAGTCAGAGTACTTATAGCCCGCATGATTAACCTCTTGATAGTGGCATTGTAAAGACACTGTCAGTTAAACAGCAAATGAAACAAAGTTTTTGCTGGGGGACTGCATACATCTGCACCAATTAGACGACTACTATCTGGCTCCCTGTCACGTAGCGAGGGTCGTCCCCAGCTGTAGGTTTCTCTCTGTCTCTTTGACTCATTAAATGCGACTTGAAACATTTTTGGAGAACGAGTCCCCCCACCCCCCCACATCAGAGTCAAGAAAGGACAGACAAATGAAACGTGTTCTCCAGCCCAGTTACTTCCTTCTCATTCATCCAAGAGTCACAGTTGACCAGGCATTGTTAACAGTGGCTTAATGAAATGGGATTACTCATATGTTTACATGCTGTTTAATCTGAGCCAAGACCCACTGTGCAAGAAATTACTCGACACGATGACATAAACGTTCTTCATAGTACTGTTTAAACGGTATGGTTATTTTTTTTCCCGCAATATATGGATTTTATCAGTTTGCCTAACCAGCCTGAAAGAAGTCTTTAGAGTTGTTCACCATCTATATATTGAAAATTTCACATTCATGGCAGTCGGGATGGACTGAGCCTACATTTGTTGGTCAGTGGCAGATACACGAGACTGCAGCAGGAGATGTCATAGTCAGACAGCGCTATGTGACATCAATCTTTTGGCCTTGCCGTGTGCGCCACTTTGGGACTGAACCAGCAGTGCCACTTCTATGTTGGCACGAGCCCTCCAACGTTGGCTTCTTGGAAGAGCCAAACAGACTCGGTCCAAGTGGTTTGAAGCCCCCTAAGCCTCGACTTCAAAGGCCTACTTATTTGTCCCTGCCCTGACAAACTGCTGCAATTTACCCTTAGGCAGACGGGAACTGCGCGTTGCTCAGCGAGGACTCGGCTCGTTCCTTATTCTCGATCACATGGGGCATCAAACTTCTCTGGTATCTTAAAAGGGGAACCCCAACTCCACAAGAGACACCTCCACCCATTTAGTTGACAGCTTGGCTGTCCACTTCCATTCTGGCCATAATGGCTGATGTGTGAGTAGCATCATTTCCATAAAAAATGATACACTGTAAGATTATTTTTTTTAAAGGAAAAAAAACATGATTAAAGTACCAAGAATAACATCTGTATCAAATGAGAATGATATCTAATATTTTTCTTTTGCGCTGCAGATCTAAAAACTTGATAATGATAATGGCAGTTTCCTGTGTTTGAATAGATGCAATTTTTCGAAAATAGAAGAAAAAGAAAAGAAGAAAAAGTTTTTGTAGACAGAACAAACACATCTGAACTTTAAAGCATTTCAGTAATCAAAAGAAAGTCACCCTAGTGCCCTTTACTACTTGTGTCTGGCTTCTTGGATGCCGCTGAAAGCCAGCTTCCCCAAGACGCCTTTCTTCTGACACTTGCCTTCCTCAGTCATTAAGGTTCAAGGGACGCCGTGGTTAACTTGATGACTCATAGGAATACCCTCATCTGGAATAAAGAAAGCGTGAGCGCGGAGAGGAGTGGCTGAACCAATGTGTGTGTAAGTGTGTGTGACACCCAGACGGCAGCCTCAGTCGTATCACTGACTGCATGACTGTAAACTCTGACGGCCTCCCAGCGCATTAACTGCCCAGCGTTAGCCAGTTGTATTAATATTAGTCATTACTGTTAGAGCTCTTATTATCACAGTGCTCCTAGTGTATTAGGTTGCCATTATTATTTCTTTGTAATTATATGTTGTAATCAAATTGTTATGTATGAGGGAATCATAAAAGCATCCACAGTAGAAGGTAAGGTCAAACCCTAATTAATATGGCGATGAATTTAATAAGAAGTGACATTAGAAATATGCATCAACACCTGCAACATTGCAAAAAGGCCGTGATGTACGCTCTAATAATGTTAGTCAAATGCAGACACATCCTAGTGGTTGCATTTATAATCTTCGATTTAGTTCAATTATAACTGCCTACTCCTGTTGGTGATCCGGTGTTTTCTTGGATAATGGATAAAAAGCTTTCCATCTTCCTTTGTAGCGTAAATCGATCTTTATTGTGTCTGTACCTGAAGTTAAAGAGCCACACATTGCCCATTTATTTTGGCGTGGCATGGCTGCAATAGCTGGAGGCGCTTTTTAGAGAAGACGAAATCTTCTCCTTGCTTTTTTTGGGGGTGTTTTTTGGTTTTTTTATGGGTTTGTTGAGGGGGGATGCTAGAAGATGATGTTATAAGAACATACTGATATCGGTTGCCAGTCATATTATTTAAATAAAAACCTCAAACCATCAGCTAAAATAAGTCACACAATGCCCACTTGCAACCACTCATTTGCAGGCTTTTTCGTTTTTAAAGCGTGCCTTTCGACAAACTCCTACTTTCACACGCTGAGTTAATTAGGTCGCCCTCCTTTTTTGCCGCCTCCACACAACAACAACAAAAAAGAAGAAGAAAGACATAAAATCTTTATCTCCACGACATTAACGCTCACACGGTTTTTTTTTCTCCCCTCAGTCTCTCGTTGGGACGCGACCCCGAAGTAGTTCTCGACTGCAGGTGTGAGCTCTATGGCATTAAGCGCCACGCATCGGTGTGTGAGCGTGTTGGCGAATAGGGGATTTGAAAGGTTGCACTTTGTATATGCGCAGACATTTGTTGATTCTATTATTTGAGTCTTTTAATCGTGTTAACTGTGCCTGGCTTTATTTCAGCTCGCAATCAAAGGTGGTTGGACTGTAACACAGGCGTCTACACGCAGGCAGTGGAGATGAAAGGCTTTTTAGTGCTCACCGGTCAAAAAGATGATTAAAAAAATGAGGAACATGAGCAGCATTCCTTGAAATGTTCATATCATGCTGATGGATCTCTGCAAAAAAGCAGAGTAATCTACACTGATGGCATAAATTACCCCCCAAAAATAAATAAATAAATAAACTTCTTCTAACTAAGTGACTCAGACAGAATTAAACAGCAATAAGACTACACTGCATTAAGATTGCTCTCCATCCATTATCTGGACACTTAATATGAAAATATACAACAACTACCTACAAGGAAGAGCTTAAAAGTCTAAATCCATTTTCCTCTGTGTGTTCTGCGAATTCAAAATGAACACCTGTGAAGCTCAAGGAATCCTTCTTCGCTTAGAGAAAGCCTAATTATCAAACTGTCACTTGCCAGTCGTTTGTGTGTATGCAGACGAAGTGCATCTGCCGCATCAGCCCAATGTACAGTTAATTTTCTTCCATATCTTTTTCTCCCCTTTTTTTCTCCCCTGCATTGATAAAAAAGAAAAAGAAAAAAAAAAAAAGTGGAAATGTTGTTGTTTTTCTTCACTCCAGCTAGTGGCTTGATGTATTTGCAAGTGAAGTGGAGAAAATTAGCATTTTGAATATTTTCCAACTTTTTAATATCTTCCTATAAAACTGCCGGCTATCAGGCACCTCACGCGTTGAGATCGGTTAAAAACGTTGTAGAACCATTAATTTTCTTACCTATAGTCAATGTAGCAGCTGCAAAGACTGAGATGGTGTTTTAAATACAGTAGCTTGAGATAATTTACTCCAAACAAGTATGACTAATAGGTAACACTTCAAATTAACAATGACCAGAGATAATGTTACTGGGGCATAATATACTTTATGTTTCTAAATAGGTGTTTAAGATTTTAGCATAAGATACTTGACAGATGATTCATTGCACAGTCCCTGTGTGCCACTGTGTTTTAGCTATGCTCAAACTGGGCTGTGTGAGCGCCTGTAGCTGTAAATCCACTGTTGCCCACACCCCTTTCAAACAGAGTTTTGTGAGTTACACAGAGGAGCAACCAAATGGGCCGTCGCATGCAGGTGACCTCATGGTAGCAAACACTATACGAGGCATTTTGTCACTTCTAAAATTAGATTTGTATGAAAGATGGGTAGTCCTATGGGTATGCAAAGTGAAGCCAGTTCCCTAAACCTGCATTCCGTTCAATGCCAAGCAGGTGACGACTCTTGTGGTCACGAAAAGAAGTCAAATTCTACAGAAGTCTATGGGAACAGGATGCTTACTATTAATCTATTATGCACTATATGGACAAAAGCGCTGGGCCCACCTACACATTACACCGGAGTTTCTCAGCCATGGAAAGCCGTGCCATGAAGCTCCTGGTGTTTTTGTGCTGATGTTAATGCCAGAGGAGGTTTGGCACTCTGCAGTTACTGAGTCAGCAGCACCGCAGCACTCATCAAACCCGCCCTTTAACTCTACATTACCGCTACTTTGCAAAAACAACACTTTCAGCTCAATGTGGAAGATCTAGGAGAGACGAAATTTTACAAACTGACTTGTTGCCATGGTAGCAT
>VUQR01032114.1:0-25131 GCA_015108515.1 Hemichromis elongatus
AATGACTCTTGAAAAAAAAAAAAAAAATTCAGTTAGGCTTTTAAAAGTCATCAAGTGCAAAAAAACTAACTTACTCAGTAGAACTAACTTAGTTAACTAAGTTAACTCAGTTCCACCACCACTCAGTTAACGTAGGAGATGAATTTTCGCCTCGCACAGCCTTTTTATGTTTTTCTGTGTCCGTGTGAGCAACAAGATCACCCGCACCTTTGTTAGACACACAAACGTATGTGCCAGCTCTGCACACGGTGCACTCCGTCTCCCATTTATGCCGACCGACGGTATGTGGAGAAATTTCATTTGCAGTTCATTTGAAAAGGTGCACTTGCACTTCAGCATCTTTTAAACATTACTTGGTGCGCAGCTGTGTACCGTCTGTCCCGTCTGTGAGCGCAAAATAACCACTCGCAAAGCAGGCAGCCGTTAAGGTATGACGTAACGTATATGGGTCCCCTGTAGGCTCGTAAAACCCGGACATTTTTATCAAACTCAAAAATCCCTCCGGATGCCCCAGACGGAACGTAGAAAGTGGACATGTCCGGGGAAAAGAGGACAGTTGGTCACCCTAGGTTTAGTAACACAGTAATGCAGCACGGTTACAGGAAAGCAACAGTAATGTAATTAGTTTTTTGCAGTAGTTATCCCTTACATTACTAGTTACTTGAAAGAGATCAGATTACCACACGTTACTGCCCATCTCTGGATATCACAGTCAAGATTCAGGGTGGTAGGAATAGAGGAGATGTCAGAATAAAGAGCATAAAAAAAATCTAGCTTTTTTTTTCAGCACAGAAAGGAATAAACAGGATTAACAGATTTTTTTCCCACAGTTGTTCATTGTTTCTTCACATGTATCACGACCTGCTGGACGGATTTCCAATTACTTCTGAGCCAGCACATTTCAGAGTAAATCAAGACCAGTCAGTACTTGAGTAGTTTGTGTGCACTACTTCAGAGTAATGAACTGAATATATTCCAGTACAAATGGACACTTCACCCTCTCATTGAGACAGCCTACTTTCAGTAGCCCTAAAAACAGAGTGAAAAATTAAAGCAGGAACCAGTCAATCAAGTTTTTTTTTTAAACCTTCAAGCCCAGTTTGATTTGAGAAGAGGTGATGGTGGAGTACAGTTAATTATATCCTGTGCATATAATACTACATTATTAATGATGTAATTTGATTGTCCAAGTATGGCAGCGAGACAGCATGCACAATACCACGAAACCTGAACTTGAAATGTTATGAAACTGAATATCTAATAGGTCATATTTAAAGGTGATGAGAAGATAGATTTTTATTATGCAAAGTTTTTGGACAATTATAACTTGTAAATGAAATGTATTGTTACCAAACTAGTTTCCTTTCAGTACCTGATTATAGGTGTAAAATTATAGGCTGCCATTTTTGCCCCCCACATTTAAAGATGCAAAACAAAAAAATATAGAGCAACTGCACCTGTTATTGTTGTTGCTGATGATGCTTTACATCTGAAGTCTTTACATGCTGTGCTCTAAAGACTAAACTGAATGTTCATTTAGTGAATAGTGAATGAGTAAAGTTAATAGTGACAACCACGAAAAATATTTCAACCCTTAAACCTGAGCAATTAAATAGAGTTCAGCCTTCATTAATTTTATTGCTTACACAGATACATTTTTCACCTTGACATGTTAAAATGTCTTTATTGAAAAAGGCACTGAAGCAGTGATTCAGTATTGCACTGTGTAGCTTTACAGAGATTTTAGTGAGTTGTTAGCATCAGGTAGTCTTAGCCTGAAGCTACCAATACAGTACAATACAGTTAATACGACTTTATCATTATAACATTAACAGTGTTAACACTTTCCCAAACTAAACATCTGGATCATGAAGAACTACCATCACAAATAGAACGGGCAAATTTTCACAATAAAACCAATGTAAGAGTTCATATCGTTTCAAGGTTGTCCTTAAATTTATGGCATCATTACAACGTGTGTTCCTTCCTGTCTATAAACATGCCCACACATATAAACTTAAAGTTGCACAATGTTGCTGAGAGAAGGCAATGCTTTTGGGGCTATTAACATTTACATTTTTCCATGTATGTCTTCTTGAAAAGATTCTTTATCTGTCTTTGAACTGTGTAACTGAGCTTAATTTAAAATACCACTTTGCTACTGCTTTGATGTTTTCACTTATGAAGTTGAAGGTCATTACTACTTATTTTCAGTGTCGCAAAAGCTTCTACCAAGATCTAATAAAGATTGTTAGGACTCTATTTGTGAAACTACAGTTCGCTATAAAATGACCCTTATGAATCTATTAGTGTGACGTTGCATCTTTGCAGCTTAAGCATGTATGGATATTTCTGGATGGTCCACATCTCCCATCCAACTCTCATCCTGCTCAGGTTCAGATGGGGCCTAACTCTATCCCAGTTCCTTGGTGAGAGGTGGTACGCTGCTACAGATGTCCCCAGACTATAACAGTGCTAACATATACCCATGATGCATTGAGTTTTCCTTTCCAGTCATCTTTCTCACTCACTGTGTTAATAGACCTATCTGCATTGAATTGTACCTGCTACTTATCTCTGTCTCTCTTCCACAGCATGTCTTTATCCTGTTCTTTTCTTCTCTCACCCCAATCGGCCGCAGCAGACGGCCGCCCCTCCCTGAGCCTGGTTCTGCCTGGTTTCTTCCTGTTAAAAGGGAGTTTTTCCTTCCCATCGTCGCCAAAGTGCTTGCTCATAGGGGGTCATATGATTGTTAGGTTTTCTCTGTATGTACTATTGTACAATATAAAGCGCCTTAAGGCGTCTGTTGTTGTGATCTGGCGCTATATAAATAAAATTGAATTGAATATAAAGACAGACAACCACCTTCACACTCACATTCATGGCTACAGGCAATTTAGAGGTTCTTTCACCTGACCTGCAAGTCTTTGGGCTGTGGGAGGGAAACAGATCACTGAAAAAACATTGAAAAGAACCTCACAACAAGACAAATGAAATAAAATATATTCCCTTACTGTACAAGATGGCAAATTCAATAATTAATTGTGCAACACATTTTTAAAAAATCCATAATTGCTCAATACTTGCTTTTATTTCTATTATTTTAAATATGTATTCTTGAGCTTTATTACCAGTATGAAACTGGGCCTCACTCACAACCACCTACAGAAGCTATAATCTTAGAATTCAGATATGCATGCCAGAGATGAAAAATGAAGAACAAAGCTTTATTTTAGTCACAGTACATACTAACACACCATTCCCTGGTCTGATGCACCTTATTCTCTATTCAGCATGAGTGTTGCTGCTAAGTAGAATGCAGAGGAGGCTGAGTCCAAATTATCACTAGCTTTTCTCTTTTTTTGTACACTTTATCCTTCAAACCTAAATTCTGTTGCAGTAACAAAGCACATTCTTTTGTCAAAAAACAAAAAATCTACAAAGAGCAATGGCTTGAAGGCCATGTGATTTTTTTCTTCATAGTGGTCTTTCATACACAGTATTTAGTCACAGTATGAAGTCAGTATTTGTTATTCGTGTGAAGTTTGTTCAAAGTAGCCAAAGGATTGAATAGAAGCACAAGCAGGGGCAAGGGCCCTCATGCAATCTGATTGGCTGACCCTGATCTCAAAGGGATTCCTATGAAGAGTAAAACAGATACAAACCCATCCAAAAACCTTGCAGAGAGATATAAATTAATAATTTGCACTCAACTTCGAAAAATCATAATATATGATCTATGTCAGTCTGCAAATTCCTATGATCAGGAGCTGATGAAGCAACTTTGCCACACAATTAAGCTTGTGAAGATTCTTGTCTATGTCAGATATTACAATGTCAAACTGCTGTGCAGCAACTACCTTATTACAGGATAAAATAACACATTTGTAACATGTATGCATCTATAGCCTTTTACAAAAGCATCGTATCTTTGTAATTTCATGGCAATAACATCTAATTTACATCTAAAAAACACACACCTGCCACTCTATTACATACACCTATTCAGCTGCTTATTAACACAGCTATCTAATCAATCAATCACATGGCAACAACTCCATGCATTTAGGCACGAAGAGCTGATCAAAACTGTTCAAGCTGTTGAAGTTCAAACTGAAGATCAGAATGGATAGTAAAGGTTGGTCTTTTCAAAAGCTGGTAATCTACTGGTGATTGTTTTTCCCACACAACCATTTCTAGACTTTATAGAAAATGGTCTGATGAGAAACCATCTAGTGAGCAGAAGTTCCCTTGATGCCAGAGGGTTAGAGGATAATAGATTGACTGCTTTGAGCTGATAGGAAGGCAACAATAAGTCAAATAACCACTCATTACAACGAAGGTATGTAATAGAGCGTTTCTAAAAGCTTACTGTAAGTAAATACTAAGTATAACTTAAAATGATAAAGAAATGTTTCTCCCTAAAAGGAGAAAATGTATTTAGAGAAGTCTTAATATGGTCTTATCAGAAATTCTTAGCTAATTGAAGTGCATGCTATTAAAAGTAATATAAAGACTAAAAAGAGATAATTCAGATCAACTTAGATCATATAAAGATTAACGTTAGCTAATAGGGGGACATTAAAAGCTGTTTATTAAAGCTATTCATTTATATAGATTTTTAAAATAATTTTAGATACAAGTTAATGATGTGAGTCAATTATTTTTTATGTACTTTTCTTCATGTTTTCAAAAATCATTTCACTATCAGGGCAATCAGTGACACCTTCCAGTGACTTTATGATTGCTGAACAGCTTAAAGTACTGTAGTATGCATCAGAGCCTCATCCAGGAAATATAAAGTGCCTCAGCAATCAGAAACGTGTCCTCTGGAGAAGAAAAAAAACCCCAGTGATTGCAATGCTTTGAGATTAAAAGACATCACACTGAGGATATTGCTGTGGTGAATTCCCAGCTGGAAAAGCTCCAACAAGTATGGGAGAAAGAAATCTTACATTTTGTGACATCGCTGTTTAAGACCTTGTGGTGTTCACAAAAATCTAAAGGCATGTTTTGTCTCCAGAAAAAATATTCTTATTGGTGTAATGCATCTTATTTTAGATGAAAAACTACAAATAACATGAAATCATTGTGTAGACATTTGCAAGGCATGTTAAACACTGTATTGTATATAGCCATGTTATTTGTTACAGAGACAACTCCCTTTTGCTTTTATTTATTTACTCATTTTACTTTTTTGACATTTTACCACCTCTGGAAAATTGTTGAGAAACCATTCCATCTATTTTCTTAAACATATAAAGATTTTTGTCATGGGGTTCTGGAGCCTATCACTGTTGTTATAGGTAAAAAGGCTGGCTTACATGGACAAGTCACCAATCTGTCACAGGGGTAACACATAGAGACATATAACCATTAACACATATGGCCAATTTAGAAGCAACTGAACTGGGGTTTCAGGAGATAACCCACACAGACACAGGGATAACACCCAAGCTCCATACATCAAGGCCCAGGCTCCAAACCCAGAATCTAGAAAGTGCTAACCATGGGCAGGAATACAAATGAAGTGCACTGGTAGTGTTACAAACAACAAAATCCTCAGAGCGTAACTTTACAGGGTAATGTTTTAGTACAATTAAATGGTCGTTATGGTTATTACAAACACTCAAAGGCTCTACACACCCACACACACTATTTGTAATAACACAAAGCAATACCGAGGCTGCAACCTAAAATTATATTCAAACAAAAAAAAACTAAAAATGTTTACACAGCATATTGATGCAGTAGCATCCAGGGCTCAATCTCTGGTTAGGATAGAAACTTTCTTGGAAGAGTCTGGATGGTATAAACACAACAAAGGTCTGTGGCACAACTTCACCTTTCAAAGTGTGCAGAGAAGAACAAAAAGTCTAAAGAGGTTAAAGGGCCAGCAACACTTGTAGCATAAAAACTTTGTAGCCTTTCTTATGGAGGCCTATACCTTGGTAAATGGGAAATAGACTTTACTCAGGAGAAAAACACAGTTCGGTGGGGATGCTACTGGTTTCGTTTGGAGCAAATGTGTTTGAATTACATTAACCCCAATATTCAGCTATTTTTGTATACCAATGACCAAACAGACCATGCAATTTTTAAATGCACATCTATATTCAGAAAACCAACAGACAGAAACACTGTATTACATGCCAGCAACTTTCATCAAGCATCTTAAAGAAAACATCCCTTTTGGTCAATCCCAATGCGTGAGGAGAATGTGTAACCAGGAAAAAAAAGTCAAGTAAAATCTGAGGTAATGGTGTCAATGATGTCATTTCAGGAATACGGATATAAACCAATTGTAGCCGATGGATGCTCCTCCCTGAGGCTGGTTCTGCCACAGGTTTCTTCCTTTACAATGGAGTTTTTCCTTCTTACTGATGCCAAGTGCTTGCTCATGGGGTTGTTTGACTGTTGAGGTTTTCACTGTATTATTGTAGACATTCTACCTTGCAATATAAAGTACCTTGAGGCAACTGCTGTTGTGATTTGATGTTATATAAATTGAATTGAATTGAAAGACAGCCTACACTAATGCCAAACAGGTAAACTACAACAAAATGTTCCCCAACCAGCAAAAGATAGACCGATAGAGTTAATTATATAATAATTATAGTAAATATTTAAACAGATAATTAAAAGGAGGTAGGTATTACTGACAGTGACAATGCAGTGAGCCAGATCTTCCTTGAATCACCACTAATTATTTTTAGGAGACCTCCCACTCTGCAGGATAAGCTCGACATAGCCATCTTCAGCCAGACTCCCAGGAAATATGACTGGACCCTGAACCTAGAGGATCCTAAAGGATCAAATGTGGTACAGACTTAGTCATTTGTTGATTCCACTTTTCAAAATGAGATTGCTCTGAAACATGTTAACAGTAAAACCTCATTTGTACTCTATAAGCTGGGTTCAATCAATCAATCAATCAATCAATCAATCAATCAATCAATCAAAATACTTTATTGATCCCCAGTGGAAATTATTTTACATTGTGTTGGCTTTGTAGCTTTTTTTCTTGTCTAATTTGAATTCAGTGTTTAATCCTTATTTGAACTCTTGCATCTATTCAGGTTATTGAAGAGTCCTAAATTTGCTACTTGTGGAACACCATATATGGAAGGTCCTTCTTGGTAAAACACCACTAGAAAATATTTAGTGTGTTCAAGAACTCTTTTTTTCTCCCAGGTTAACGCCTATATGCTGAAATGCACTGGAGTTTTAGCTTAAATATAAGCATGCAATGACATTAAAGGTGTTTACATTTTTTGTATTAGCTCAGAAGGTAGAGCAGCTCATCTCCTGATCGGAAAGTTGGTGGTTCGATCCCTGGCTCGGGTGTCCAGTCTGCATGTCAAATATCCTTGGGTAAGATACTGTCCCCAAAGTATGTAAATGTTAAATAGAAAACACTCAGTGCCCCAAGAGAGTAGAAAAGCACTATATAAGAAAGTCTATTTACCATTAATATTTAACCAGTTCATTCTGGGTTATAGCTTGTGACCCTGATAAAGACTACAGGGTGAAATGTGTCTGTCAGTTGTAACGAATTGTAATTCCTGCTCTTTATACAAGCAAACAAGTGTTGCTAAAGTAAAATGTTTCCCATGACAATGGCTCTGAATTGCATTTTTATCACACATACAGTAGCAGCCTAAAATGGGATAAATAAAAAACAGTCACACTCACCATGTGGCCATTTGATAGATAGAGCCCAGAGTGCCTCAGATTAATATCAGGGTTTTCCTTGACACTGCAGGTCGCCAAAGAGATTTTTTCACAAAACTGTCGGGTACCCAATACTATAAAGTAAATTGTGTTAAATTTGATTGCATTGACCTTTTAATGATGAAATTAAAACACTAATCAAAAAGCAAACAAAAAAAATGAGAGGAAAAAATCCGTTGATTAAAAACAAAGACAGATACTCTGTCTTTTTAATACAGTCACATAATTAGCATGATATTTTAGACATGGTCAAAGGATGTGTAATGATCCAATCTATTGTATGTGTGTTCAAGGAAGTCCTCACCTTTTACTTGATTGGTAAGCAAATTCATAAAGAGACAAGGGGGAGATAATTACAACCTAAAAGCTTTTTATCTTCCACAAGAATGGAACCGTTGATTTTTTTCCTTTTCTTTTTTTTTGGCTCAGCCTCCTCTCATGTGTACTCCACAATGATCAGAGGATTCTTTGTTTGACAGAAAAAAAGAAGAGGAGGACTGAAGATGAGGGGAAGAGAGAGGATGGCTCATTACTGCTGGAAGCAAAAGTTTGGGGAACAGAAGTCATGTGACCTGTGTGGGTACACGTCTTATGTTTCCTAGTGTGTGAAAACTCTTTGATTTGCTCCCACTTTCATATCATAATCAGCCGTTCAGACTCTCCTGTTCCTGTTCTCTGCCAGTAGTGTTGACCGGTGGTCCTTGTGACCTGTCTCCGCACGACGCTTATTTGAAAGATCGTTCACTTCATTTGCTCGGTGAACAACGAAGTGTTCGTCTGGAGCTGCTGTGCCGTGTATTAATGAGCAGGTCTTGGGTCTATTTGGCTTCGGAGTCATCTATCAGCATAAATCTCCTTAACAAGAGTGAAGAGTTTCAGCCCATCAAAATGAAGGTGCTCGTAGATCACAGCCTTCAACACTCTTTGGTAAAAACATGATAGATTCATTCATAATGTTCTTTCTTGGGCAATAAGCCAGAACAGTAGGTATAAGCCTTTAGCTGTAGTACATGTAAAAACACTGATGGTGAACAACCTGAATAAAGTCCTCTGGTTTGTTGCAAAAGCACCAATAGCACCGTTCAGTTGGCTGTTTCACAGTTGAGAAGCTAATCCCTTAAAAAAAAGTTAAATTAAGATGACATGATCAACGGAAGGATAAAAATGGCATAGGCTATAGAAAAATTATCTTTCGCTACAGAAATGAAAAATATAATAATAATAATTAATTGAAAGTGAAAATAATTATCCATTAACCAGTAATGAAAGCAGTTAGCAGTCCTTTATTTTTGGTTTTCTATGGATTGTTGTGATCATCTTTGTTTCTTTCTAAAGCCTTTTTTAAAATAATTTTTATAATGCATAAAATTACCTTTTGGTCATTTAAAATTGGTCTTATCACATAGATGTTGTCCAACAGAGCAGCTCCGGCTTGTTTAGAATACCTTTAGTCTTGTCTGCTGCACCTACGGCAAATGACAAATTACAATAGACTGGTGTGAAGTCAAGGGGCATTCTTACAGTAAGTTGATGAAATACATGACATACATAGCTGGAGAGGTAAGAAACAATGATTCAGTTTTCAGGATTTCTGCCAGAAAACGTGTTATTTTCAGCTCTGGCTACTTTTTTCTGTGCAGACATTATTACTGATGAGAGCTGAAACAGTACAAAATAGGCTTGACCCACCTCCTCCCACTACCTAAGCATAGGGTATTGTTATTTTTTAAGATGTTTGGTAGTGTCATGTTTTTAGATTTGCTTTGGTTCAGTCACGGGTCTCATGATTTCTTTGTCCAGTGGAAAAGTGGAACACGCTGTTCTTCAGCACTGACATCTCTAACAGACTTCACTTTTTGGTGGCATTTTTTGATGCTTTACAAGCATACCGTAACAAGGCATGTCAAACAGTGTAAAAAAAACCCCAACAACAACAAAGTACAATGTAACCTGAAAAAATATACTTTTTGAAACTGCTTCTGTTTTCCATATATATTAAAAATATATATAAAAGGTTTATTTGAGTGAGACCCTCGATGTCTCGTTTCAGGTCATCAAAACCGGAATGTTACTGTGCAATTCATCAGCTTAGCTCTAAACAAACTCACTCTGCTAACTATTCAAGCTATCTGAGCTTTAATCTTTGTGCATATCTCATTTGTTTGCTGTAAAATGCTAATTCTTTTAAATTGATTAACCACATCCAGCTAATCAATTAATTTGAGAAGAATCCAAATTTTGCTTCCCCTCTTTAAATAGTTCAAGATAAATGCATGCTGCTATGTCCAGATATATGCCATGTCTCATTACTAAACTTCTTTGTGGGCCATGTTCAAGTTTATATGATTCTTTTTTTTGTTGTTTGATTTTACAATGTTGCTCTTCCAGAGATAAAAATCGATGATTAACGCGAACATAAACCCTTGAATAATTTCTCGCTTTTGTCACTGGAGCACTGCGACTTTTCAAAGAATTATATCTATGGCTCCTCTTTCAGTCTGCGCTGTGTCTAGAACCATTCATCAAATAATTAGCCCATATGTTGCAAACACTTAGCGGGTTATTTATTAAAGAAGCTGCAATTTGGACTTTTATGAATCATCTGGCATTAATCTAAAATACAAGCCTGTAGGTACGGCTAGAGCTGAATCTTCTAAATACAGCATTCACCCAATCATCAGTGAGCACACTGCATGATTTATTTTTGATAGACTGTTGAATGTGCATTTCACTGTGCTATTACTGTGTCGATCAAGATGCCAATGCTGGAGGGCCAGTTCAGTGGTTGTTACATGGAAATAAGTCTTTCACTTTTCTCCAAGACTGCCATGTTCTGACAATTACTTGTGTTCCAATGTTAATAAGAAAACTTTGGCCTGCTGCCGTGCTAAAACATTAAAATGCATCATAATATGGTAGTGCTGGCTTTTTAGCAGATTTCAGAAATTTTCTAGAGTCATCATTGTTTTGTATCATCAGAAATTATTTTTGCTTCAGGGGGAAAAGTCGTGCAAAACCTTGAGACTTAGTTGAGATGGAAAAATGTTTTGCACTGAGTCAGATTTCCTGCGTTTTTGTTGAGGATACTTTATCATTATTAATACTATTTGAATTGTAATCAGTGACTCACTATGAACAAACAACTTTGGTAAAGCTCAAAAAAACTTTCCACTTCTAGAAGTCATTGCTTCTGCAGACAAAGATTAACTGGGAAATTATGAGTCTGCGTGTAATTTCTGCCTTGTTGCCAACCTCTGTTGTTCAATGATGTGAGTAACAACAACAAATCAAAGAAGCCTTCTGCAGTCTCTCCCCTTCATTTCCCTCCAGGCAAGCCAAACAAGCAAACTGCAATAGAAAGGCAGAAAAGCAGCACTGTAAACAAGCTATTGATGGCTGAGGTGAGTCAAGCAAAGTACATCTATACGGTCAGTGCTTTGTTGTTAAAGTTCAGTGCATTTTATAGGAAAGTAGTAATGAGCACTTCCCAGGTAGTGTACAGTATATGAGGGTAGGTAGCTGGTTGATTTTCTTCTTTAGGCTGCAAACATCTAAGTGTTGCTATATATTTGGGGAATTGGTGGATATTACATAAAGACATAAAGAATGTTAGCATGTTGTTGAATAAAGGAAACATATATGTAAAAATCAGCCAGTCAGAATAAAATTAGCCTAAGGCCCAAGTCATAAAGGCCCAGAGACAGGTTGGTAAATTCCAGTAACCACCAGTCATTAGGGAAAACGGTTTGCAAAGAGGTGGTTTGCATGGAAGATGCCCAGATGTCTGCAAATATTCACTAACTACTTGCACAGCAATAGTTCAAATATGAATTCTGTGACACAAACAGGAAACAGAGTGTGTTTCCTTTCAAAGTAAAAGTTGTTCCTTATGATATGTGTTGTAATATTTCTGGTAGGTCAAAACTTTTACTTGAAGGGTGAAAATTCTCCATTCAATAAATTCATCTAGCAATCACTTGCAAGCCAGTCAGTGAATATATGTTTATGTTTCCTTACCTTCCAGAAGTCACCAGGGTGTCAGCCACTGATCTCTAGGCCTGTGTTACTGAGACCTATTGAGTGATGGAGCTAAAATTACTTCTTTAGACAAAGGATGAACTGAAGTGCTTCTCTTTGATCAGCATATGATATATAATGATTATTTTTAACTGTAAATCATGCAAACCCAATTTGCTTGAGAGTAAGAAACAAACACAGGGTTGGAAATTAGCATAACTTGTTCCCATGCTCCCTTTGTTCTCATACTGTCTTTCCAGGAAGCACAAATAGGATGATCAAAAGTAAAATATGAAATATGAGGATTTTGACTTGTGAAACTTTGTTTTTTGTGAAAGTTTTAAAAGCCTTGTCACAGTCAAAACTGTACCGTCACAGCAGTGGCTGAGCTTTTGCAACAGTAGCAACATTATGTTTTGGTCTATTGAAACTAAGTGTTTTTTCGTTTCCTTTCGTCCCTGTGTAATGTGTGTAAAATGGCCTGGAAAGACAAGATTCTGTAAACATAACCAGCAACATGGGTTTAGAAAATAGAATCCATCACTCAGTACTTAGTGTCCTCATTACCTTAATCACATTACAATGTGTGACTAGGTGAGCATAGAAACATATCTGCTGGATAAAGAAATCTACAGACAAAATTAGTTAGACAAGCATAACCAAGATGAAAGGAGATTATGTAATTTTTGGCAAAAGTGATGTTTCACCACGAGAAACTGCAAGTTTACAGGATTTTATGCATTTTAGTGCACCAAATGCCCATTATAACATATGTTATGTCACAATGTGCCGCGTAATGAGTATGAATAGAGTGACAAAGAAATCTGTTTGCATGCTTACAAAATCACAAAATCACACACAGAAATAGGGTTTGTTGCTTCATGCGGTCAAAGAGATACCAAAGAAGAGACTAACGTGCCTGAACCATGAAATATTGTCCAGAAAAGGAATGTTTACTGAACCTTTTTGTTGTTCATGTTGCTATGATAAGTAAGTAATATGTTAAGCAGTAAGATTAATTGTCTTTCACCTGTAATATAAATCTTTTGTCCACTCAAACAGGTAAATTGTCCATATATTTACTTGATTGGTATACCTTCAAGCACATTTTCTTTAATTAATGATGATTTATGACTGTTTGAATAAATAAACAAACATTTGATTTCATAAAGTTCAGTTATATTTTATTCAAAAATGATGTGTTTGAGTGTGTAAGGTAACCTTGAATGTTTTGAAATCTGCCTAAACTAAAAGGAATTTTCTATTATTATTATTATTATTATTATTATTATTATTATTATTATTATAGGATTGTACTTGTTGTATGGGTAATTCAAATATATATTCCAGACTAAAAGCAATGCATTTACTGCAGCAAAATTCACAGAGGCAACCTGCTCACTGAGAGATGCACCACGGGATATTCAGGAAATGGTAATGCTGTTTGAATCGATTGTTCAGTAGGTCAAGCTGATCTATTATCATGGGTATAACCTGCATCAGGCAGTTTACGTATACAGAGTTATTCATCATGGCAAGAAATCTTGGGTAACAATTTTTAAAGCACAAGTTAATTTAGAAGTTACCCAATTTCAGTTAACCCTTAGGTTACTTATATAAGCCGGTTGCATCAATTAGTGCAAACCTCACATGGAGCAATTCTGAAATAAAACTTTTAATAAAGATGCTGCATGTACACTGTATGTGCACCCTTAACTTTATTTCACAGTACTTTGTCTGAAAGCAGATAACATAGTATTAAGAAATAAAAAAAAAAAACACATTTGTGCTCTTGTTTGTTTTGATGCACTTGGACAACAACTGTTGATCTTTCTAAAGGTTTTCTCAACACTTAAAACTCTTATTAGACACAGAAGTGCTACAATATGCAGTATAAAAACAGGTTGCTAAATAGCTAAATGAACAGGAAACCTGACAGCTCTCATGAGATACTGAAATGCTTTTTATAAAAAATAACAAATGGAGACTCGACAACAGTATCAACATTGGAAATAAAACAAAAGGAAGTTTACTCTTGTACACATACAGTATCCCAAAATCTTAAGGCGGTTGAAGTATTAAGTCAGACAACCCAGTTAACACTTTATAAGGTGCTTATATAAGACATTCACATCAGGCTCATGAATGCTTCATTTCACATTAATGAATAAAAACAGCTTTATGACACACTTAGATAAAAAGGACACAGAGTTATGACAGAAAAAATATAAATAGGTTAATAAATGCCTGCAGTTCTACTACACACTCAGTGTTTGATGAAAAAAGAGCTGATGAAAACAATTTTTACCAGACAATTTTCTTTCTTCAGATTAGCTCTATTGTCAGATAGTAGGCTCTCAATTCTCACCTTAATACAAAATTCATACATAACAGTATACGTCTGCCATTCTTTCATGTTTTAATCCATTGATCATCTACTGTTTAATATTCATTTGCATTTGTAAAATAATAAGAAATGCATGGGGTGTTTCTTTAGAAACAGCAGCAAGGAGAAACTTGATAGCAAATGTGTTTCCTGCTTCCACAGAGGAAAATTCTGTCCATATTTTAGCTGATGCTTCATCAGCCATCTGAGGACTACAGTCTCTTTTATCTAAGGTGGGTGGATTCGTAAATCAGTGAAAACAAAAAGTGCACCAAATGCAGTTGAGACAGGTTTAGTGTGACATAAGTGTCAAGTGAACAGATCTGATCTGCGTGAAGCAATGAGGAGAGGTTATGTCTCTCAAAATAATGCAAAAAGAAACTAAAGATTTTATGTGTAAAGAAATGGAATTTACGTCCACGTTGCTTTCTTTCATTTAAAGTTTGACTAATGACTCTTTGAGTTTGATCTTATTACATTTTCTACTTCTTCTTCTTCTGCATCTTCGATGCTAGACTATTTCATCAACTGTTTTTATTCTGATTAACTGACTTTAATTTTCACATAAATCCTGGATGGATGGAAAATGAACATAAATTTATATTTCGTCTTTTTGGAGTTAAATTCATTGAAAAAAAATTCATTGCATGAGTGAAAACTTACAAAGAGAAAAATAAATATAAAAACCGCCTCTACTTGGATAAGCAGTTTTCTTTGTTTCCTTAAATTGACAGCGATGATAACACTTTGAAATCATGGCTATTGAGTAATTGATGATGTAAAATGTAACCACATTTTTTTTAATAAACCCAAATCCTACATTGATGATACATTACATCAATGTACATCTTCAAAATGAGCAAAAGAGAAGTAACTAATTATTGATAAATATGTGATGAATCATCATGAGCCTGTTTGGAATAATTTATATAAACATGAAAAAGTGTTAAGTATTATATGTATTTAAAAAAACCCTCAAAATATACAAATTCACAGCCAGTAAGTCAGAGGATTCAGTTTCACATTCTCAAATTTCACTCTAGCATGTTGATATTTGCCTAGTATGAAGCTTTCGTAATATACAAAAAGATTTAATAGCCTAGCAGATAAAAAATAAAACGAAACCTCTCAGCAAGCAACAAGGCCCATCTGAAAAACAAACTACTCCCCTCCATTTATTGGATCAGACATTATGCAATATAATACACTGGAAGAAATATTGAAGCAAAGGAAAAACAAAAACACAGTAGTTTATAACATTAAATAAATATTTCCTCAAAAATATACATAAAAAGCTGCCATAGACAGATCAAAATACATATCTGTTACATTCATCCATCGGGCTCTCCTGCAGGGCACAACATCTGTCCATGTACCTAAATGACAGGTGACAAAGTACAGCTGTCTTCCCTTTGAAATATTAGTGATTAATAGTAGGCTTGGACACCACATCCTGTGTGTAGACGTTGTTATTTCCCAATGTTTCTCTTTTGGAGAAGTAACTAATAAGATAGAAAAAGCAAAATCTTCATGGACCCAGTGCATGTTATGATCCCCAGGCCGTGCAGAAATATTGTAAACATTTCAGCTTTTTTTTTTTTTTTTACTTTGGTACTAAAGATACAAATGGTGGTTCATGAAACTAAGAGACCTTCACTAAAGTATGACGTATACTGCACTTTTGAAGTCTTTCAAGATCCTTCCAGTGAATACTGCATGGTGTGATTCAGGGGACTGCATCCATTTGAATCATGTAAAAGATGTAAAAGCCTTCATATAAAAATCAAACTAAACCAAAACCAAAATAAATCAGAAATCAGGCATTGATGATGATAAAATGACAAATGATTTCAGGGGTTTAAAGTGGGGCTTGTGTTTTTTTATAACTAGATAAGGTAATCTAAATGATCGGCGCTCCATTTGTTAAACCTGATTCATCCAATAACACTTTTCCATTTACACAGAAAACACTGCAAGTATAGAAACCCATATCTGTACATAGTTTTGAATTAAATATATGCAAGGAGGGAAGAAAAAAATAAGTTCAAATTGAGGGTCTGAACAGTTCTTCAAAAAAAATACTGAGGTTTCAGTAGACATATCTTCATATAATAGTTTCATATTACACAACAGCAAATCCACTGTCACAGGACTTGGCCATGCGATACCCAAAAAACCTATTATCCATTGTAACATATATATTATTTATTTGCAATATAGTTTTTTCCCATGAATGATTTACATAATAAGACAAATTGAAAGAATCTTAACCCCATTTTCTTCACAGTCAAAAGATAATGTGGTACGTGTGAGTGAGAAGTTAATTCTATTATGGAAGTATCCACTGATTCGGTTGTCAGATGAGGTGATTGTGTCATTTCTGCAATGTGTTGTCCATTATAAAACCAAAAAAACCAAACAAAAACTAGATAGGTTAGGATTTATGTTGGGATGATACGCCTTTCCAGTAGTCTAAAATATCATGGAGGTCCTCATCCTTTGCAAACTGGACTTTCTTACGCAGTGCATGCCCTGCAGCCATGTACTCCTCATCTTTATGCCGTTTCCGATGGAGTTTGAAACGCTCCCAGATGCTATGTGAAGGTTTGCAGTAGTATTCAGGACTGGAGGAATAGCTTAGATTGTGGTACTGAGAGGACATCTGCGAATATGCTAAGTCTCTGGAGCGGGAGTGAGTAAGAGGCTCCAACATGGACGACTTGTGGCTGTCGGGTCCTTCGAGCTCCTCTATCTGAGCATCGGGATAGGAGTGCCTGTGAGCACTGTACTGGCGGATCTTTTCTGCCTCGGCCCTCAGGATGGCAGCAGCAGGTGTTACAGTGAGGATGGTCTCTCCTGTTGGGGAGGTTTTCTCTATATACTTGGATTCAGAGCGATAAGGCCTGGGGCTTCTCATAGGCCCTCCTGTGGCTGTACTGGGCCTCTTTGGAGAGACATCAGAAGACCGATGTCTCTGCAGAGAGTGGTGGTAGCTGTCCTTATACACTGGAGACAGAAGGCCAGATTTATTCTGTGGGTGTTCCGATATTAGTACAAGCTGGGGCTCTGCAGTGGATACTGCTCCAGATTTCACTCCTTGAAAAGAGGTTGATTCTGACTTTAAAGCATCTATGCAGTTGTTTATTATCTGATTGACTTTATCCACCTCTTTTGCAATTGTGGAAATTTCTGCCACTGATCCCTGACTATTCCCAGCCATTCCCATATCACACTCCCGGCGGTCATGGTGATCCACACTTCGCACCTCCATGTAATTTCCCTTCATCATCTTAGGAGTATCACTTATCTCTTGAAATTTGTACTGCTCCATTTCACTTGCGGATGGTAAGTATGGCATACGTGCCATGCTCTCTCCTGCCAACAACTGCTTCTGTGACATTCGAGATATAGTCCCACCCTCAAGCTCTTGTCCATATTTTAGTTCCATTATGTTTTTCTTTAGACTTCCTGCTTTTTTGTGCTTTTCATCTTGCTGGCGCTTTCTTCGCAAGCAATAGTACACAACCCCAAGAAATATAACCATGCTGAATAGGCAGCCCAAAATTGTCATAATGTAGTGAGTAGCAGTTTGGTTTTTCACATCTTTGCCCTTTCCATTCTGAGGGCCAGTAGAGACCGTCAGACATGTATGGTTGTGTCTCAGAGAATTGCGTATTGAAGCAACACAGTAAGTGTAGTTGGTGTGGGGTTTAAGGTTTTTTAATTCAATGTCCTCTTTTATATCTTTCAGGTTTTGAATATCCGTGAAAAAACTGTTGTTATAAAGAACCAAAATGTACATCTTCTTATAGGGATGAGGAATCTGAACTGTGATGGTAGCACCTGTATTTGTTACTTGCTTCACTTTCATCAGAGGGGTTCCCTGAACATCATTTTCAGGTGTACTGATGGTAGTGTCTTCTGGTTCTGTGCCTGATGGACAGTCTTCCACTCCACAAAGCGCTGAGTCCGGTGGTAGCGTTGTTGACTCAATGGGCACAGTTATAAATGGTGTTACATAGTCATCAGTACACACAGTGGTAAGCATGTGCAGTGCATTTCGATAGTTTGGATTGTTAGGATTCTGGCTCAGTAAGCTGTAGCCAGAGACCCCCGGTGGGGAGTCGCAAACCATTCGTTCATTTGTCCTGTTTGGGAAAACTGAGAGCCATTTGACAAAACCAAGTAATTCACATGAGCAGTTGAAGGGGTTAGTGTACAACTCACAGGTGGTGAGTTTATTTAAACTAGCAAACGTAGACCCATCTAACTGCTGGATTCGGTTCATGGAGAGGTCAATATTCTCTAAGTTGGGGCATTCCCAAAAGGCATTAGGTGTCACAGTCTCAATCAGGTTTGCCTGGAGGTAGAGGTACTGCAGCTTTCCTAAACCCCTGAGGATCCCCTCTGTCAAGTTCCGCAACTTGTTGAAGCCCATTTGAAGGACTTGCAAGTTAAACTGAGCAGAAAAGGCCCCATCTTCTATGTAGGAGATTTCATTCTTGGTCAGGTTCAGGTAGGTCAAGTTGGCAAAGCGGCTAAGGGCAGAATAGTGGATACTTTTGATTTTGTTTTCATTCAGACGAAGGTCCACAATGGTGCTGTTGATATGCTGCGGGATGGCCTCGTAAGGTGGCTGGTTTTGACTACAGATTGCAAGCCATACAAAGCCCTTTTCACCCTCAATTAACCAGCAGTCTCCACTGACTCTGCCAATATGAGTCAAATATACAATGGCTACAGACCAAAACAAGGCACTCATCACCATGCCTAAGCTGCAGGCCATTGGTGCTTCTTTGAGAGTCATGTGCAGGGCCAAAAGAATAAAAGGGGTGTGATACCGCTGTGGTTTCAGTACAGCTGTTCAGGTATTCTCAGGGCCAGAGACAATTCTTTTATTTGCCTCCTCTTCATTGATAGATGTATGACACTGGATGTTATCGCCATGTATCAATCAGAAAAATCTTGAGTATCTGCGTTCAGATTGAGGCTTGCCTGCAGTGAACTTGGGGCAACACTTAAAAGAGATTCCACCACCTCTACTTGGCTTGTGCTTTTTTCTTTAGTGGGTACCATCATTAAATGGTCTCATCTTGTTCTTTCTGCCAGTTTCTTGCGTCCTGTGCCTCTCTTGCATGCATGGATGAATAACCTGTAAAATACAGAAAGGGACACACGGTTGACATTAAGTACACTTACTCAAACCCTCCTTGTTTATTCTTCACCAATTATTTTGTACACCATTTAAGAAGTGTTTGCTGTTGCCTATGGCAGCCTGCTATTAAAGGAGACTGTTGACCAATTACCACTTGACATATTAGGGGAAGCAGTGTCCCTGTTTTCACACCATTAACCTGAGGCCTGTCAGATGTAACTGAGGGAGGCCAATGTTAAGAAGCTGCATTGAATCAATTACCTCACCATTCAAAATGACAATTTGCATCATGTATTTAGTTTTTCTCTCTGAAAACCTTCATGAATAAATTAAAATCTTTCTGAGCACTGGATTATGGAGGAGGAAAGAGGGAAATCATTTAGCAGGTGAGATTATCATAGCGCTAAAATTGAATTAAAATCTTTTGCATGAGGAAATGGGAAAGCAAGCAGAAACTCTCACTTTTCACTTTTAATTCTGCAAGTTTTTTTTTTTAATATAAAGACTCATAATTTTTCTTTATAATATATCTTTTGAATGTTGTTTTTGCGTTTTGTACAGCTGATATTGTTTTATTGTTGAAGACTTTATGGTAATATATTTTATTCCAAAATGTGGGGTTAAGAGAAATGTATTTTGCTCTTAGTTTTTTGAGATCTTATTGAACATTTTGAGTCACATTTTTTTAATAAAGTTAAAAAAGTAAATTTTTACAAAAGTACTTGATACTATATTGTCATTTGTCCACAAATATCTAGTTCTTAGCTAACATAGTAGTGCCGTTCCTGCAAAACCCCTACATATAGTAAATATATCAAGGTATTATAGCTGACATACTAAACTTTTCAATCATAAAATAATGGAAATAATTAAATACTGAGTTTATTATTTTCTCTTTGAAAATTACATAGCTTAGCAATAAATTGTGGTAATACAGTCAGCGCAGTCATATTCTGTTACATCACAACTCAGTATTACAGACTCCATTACAGTGTTTAATTGCTCAAGGGGCAATTTCCTACTGCTAACAAAGAAATAAAAAAAAAAAAAAGAAGAGACGTCTGCTGCACAGGTATACAGTAGTGGTGAAAACCTCAATCACCTCTAATAGCGTGTCATTAAAACAATTTCCTGGATCAATTTTAACTTGCAGTGTGGGCATGTTTGTACCTAATTGCTGTCTAAATGATGTTTTTGTGGAAACCGAATTTATTAACTGTTCTAATGCGAGAGAAAGGATTTCATCTGTCTGCTTGTTAAAGCCAACTGTTTATGCATTTTAATCAGCAGAACCTATAATGGGCAATTTCTATATTAATTTGAACACTTTTCATTCTTAGAATACAGGTAATTATGTAGTTATTACCCTTTCTAATAATTTACACCGAACTTTAATATAATTTTATTGTATAGCATAGTTAACACAAATTATATTGTGAGAAAACTAACTGGACTGTAATTATACAGATACTACACAACTGTTAGACAACAAAAATATAAAATACATAAATCTTCTCAAGTGTGTTTATTGTGGGGAATTAAGGGTCACCTGGAGTGAGAATGTGCTTTTGTGTGTTAGAGGACATGGCTCTACACACCACACTCGAGTAGATGTGACAGTATATGGCAGAAAGAATATACTTCACCTTGAAACCACACTTGCCACTGTGGATTTAAAGACCATTCCTGCTGTCATTTGACCTTTGTGTAGGTTTATCACATTACAGTCACACTATTTGTAGCTTTGCTTATCATATTCTGAGATGGGGAAACAACTGCCCACTACACTCAGGGGTGACTCCAGAATTTTTTCATAGGGATGGTCATATGGGGGCGGGGGGCGATTAAAAATCTTGGGGTGGCACACCAAAAGCATAATTTCCAGTTTTGGAAATGTGCTCCCCTGCCCCTTCCCAATGGTGTCCCTATCTACACTAAATCATAATCCCTAATCTGTTACCTTTTTTGTCTTTTAATAGGATGAGCATCAATAACCATTTATTTTTAGGCTATGATAATGGCAGGAGTGTAAACAATGTCTTACCATTTAGTTAACATACATCCTCGTGTCTCAATTTAATAACTGTCTGCTTGTAATTACTTTTTCTTGCTGCTAATTTGCTTTGTGAGTTAATTTGTGTGAATATAAGTGTTGGCCAAATTATGTTTAGTGGCAGTTTTTTTTGTTTTGTCTTTCAAGGGAAGGAAAAGCTGTTTTTTTGCTCTACGTAATGTAAGTAGTTGGAGTGGGTGATGGAGATTCTTTTTTTTCCTGAGTACTGTGTGGTAGGGTTATGCAACACGGCATTAGAGAAAGATGGATCAAATATTAAAAAAGTAAGCACATCTCCTCTTATGTTTCACCCATTGTCTTGGTTCTGGTTAAGGTTAAGAAACGTCATCCATCCATTATCTTTACGCTTATCAAACTTAGAATTGCACTGGGGCTGCAGCCTATCCCAGCTGACTTTGAGTGAGTGGAAAGGCACACTCTGGACAGGTTGCCTGTCCATCACTGGAAGACAAGACAAGCACACACTCTCACATCCACAGCTATAGCCAAGTTAAAATCACCTATTAACCTAACATGCATGTCTGTTGGAGGAAGCTGGACCACCAGGAGGAAACTGACACAAGTACAAGGAGAACACGCAGACGTAACACAGAAAGGCCCCACCTGGCCAGAACCTTCTTGTTCTGATGAGTCTAGTACTGTAATTCCACAATTGAAGCCCGTATTACAGAATGATTTTTCAGCATGTTTTGATGTGTCTCAGCTCTGAATTATTTCAAACAATGAAAAAACAAAGCATACTGATAAACTGACATTGGACATTAGTACTATTACTCAGGGCTTTATATAACAGAGGTGTCAAACATAAGGCCTGGGGACTAGAATCAGCCTGGCATAGATTCCAATCCGGCCGCTGGACAACACTGGAAAATGTTTTCTACAGGCCTCCCCATCACCATTCATACTACACCAAAGTAATTAAGTTTAATTGATAAATAATTAAATAACAGAAGCAAATCTTCCTTTTTCCATTCTCTAATATAGAATTTTTTTTTCAAAACAGATCACAAAAAAAAAAGTTTTCTGTGAATTAACAAAAAGTTCCTGCTTTATAATTACAACCAGTTTGAGCAATGAGCTACCAAAACTAATATTACTAATGCAATTTTACAAATGTATTAAAATGTAAACATAATGTTGGAACTATATTTTTTCTTATATTTATATATCCAAGGGAATGAAAGTGTGGTGAAACTTTACAGTGAGAGAAAGTTTCACAGTTCTGGCTGACTTAAGCTCAAAGTGGGCAGCATATAACCCACATCATAAAATGGCTTTGATATCTGTGGCCTAGAAGATGAGAGTATATGTAATTTTAAATATACATATTAGCCTGTTTTTCCTTTTATAATTCATAAATTTGCCAGGCACAAAGCTAGTATGTATTCATTGTGAGTTCAGCATTTCCTCAACATTACTGCTCACCAAATGTGGTAAATAAATGCATAACACAGCAAGATGTTTACTGTATATATGGAAAAAGTGCTTTGAATTACCTCTCATAATATTTTGTTTAGTGGAAGGCAGTTTGAGGATTTTATGCTGTTTCACATTTGAGTTCTATTTATTGATCTTTCGAGTTATGTCTGCAAATCTGTTCTTATAATCACTTAAAAGCAAATGGCCTAAATTTTATTCAAAAATGCAACAAAAGACATCATTTTGCAACACAAATGAAGGGCAATTTAGGTGCAGAGAAACAGTTTTCAATTACAGTTCTCCTTGGTTCACACAGTACTAAGCAATTATCTGCAATGAGGCTAAGATAATCAAGTAAAAGCACTGCTCAGCTATTCAAGTGCAGATAAAGAGCAGAAATAAATGCTGTGGTGGAGGACACTGGAACAGAATGCCAAAGGCTGCCATTACAAAACCACCTTCATGATGACAAAAGAGCAGTGGCAGAGGAGCATTGAAGAAAAGAACACTCTGAAAACCCCTGGGAGGAAAGAGGTTCCAAATCAAATGTTCCATGAAATGAATATGAAAAATACAGCTCTGCAGAATATCTGGTGATTTTCTAAAGAAAGGCTGTATTTTTATTCCTCGACCCACTATGGCAGACATGGAGCTCATCTGATCTAGGAACCAGGTTTCACTCCCAACTTGTGACATAGGGGCACTAGGTCAGCACTGCTTGGTGAATGCACTGCGTATTATTTGGTAGGATTTTCTAGCATGCTGGGTTAACACTGCAGCCAAGGTAAATTTCTCCTACTTCACGACCTTTTCCTAAAAAATGGCCAAGTTTTTTTTGTGCATCAACCTAACCAAAGAGTTGGTGAAAAAGAAAGTAGACGTAAAAAAAAGAAAGAAAGAAAGCCATAAAAACAAGTCCTCCCACACAGGGCATAAGCTTCTGTCACCTGGTTGACATTTGTGTGATTTATGCCAACGTTATCATACCTGCCACCTCATGGGGATTTTTTTGGGTCTTTTCTCTGCCCAGGGTTGTCAAGAAACCAGCGCCGAAGGGCATGTTGTATATATCTCAGAGATGCCAATGGCTTTGTCAAAATGGTGATATTTAATGCCCTGAGAATTAGAACAAGCTTGACCTAAACTGGCTCACAGCATGGCATTGGTGTTAGATTATTTTAGCTTCTAAACTGAAGTTTAGCTTTATGTTTCCTTTAGAATGTATTACTTGTGTTTTGTTTATCCACCATGACTCAAGTAGACGAGCCTCCAAATTATTCACTGCATCACCACTGAAAACAGTTCACAAATTAGAGCCACGCTTGTTCCCCTCGTAAGGGTAAACACAAACGTGGCCTTACACTAATAGTTAATACTGCAACTTTTAGTTAATAAAACATGGATTTTGAGAGTCTACGAATGTAAATCTTATTACTGAATTCACCATTAAACTCTGGTGGATTATAGTGAAGAAATACAGAATTATAGAAGACTGTAAATTGTTGATTAGGCCCGCATACTCTCGAAAATTCCAAAGTGGACAACGGGATAGTATTTTTTTTACGATGGGTTAATAAAGGAATTACGGCAATGTGCACATTAATAGACGGGAAAATATTCAAATCTTTTGAGAATCTACAGAGACAATTTGGACTGAATAAATCAGACTTATTTAGGTACTTCCAATTAAGACACTTTTACAACTCAGAAATTAGGAAGAAGCCCTTGAGAGAAGGAAGCCAGATAATAGAAATAATAACAGGTGCATATAAAAATTTTCCATCAAGAATTTTATCGAAATTATATAATGGTCTGCGAAATTTAAATAGGAATGAAACATTAGATATTAGACAAAAGTGGGAATCAGAATTACATCTTGAGTTGTCAGAGGATGACTGGCGATCCGTATGTATCTTACAGCATAATTCTACCAGCTCTAGATGATGGAGAGAATATGGCTGGAAAAATGTGATTAGGTTCTTTATTATTCCGCATATTAAAAGCAAGCAGCTAAAAACACCCCAACGATGCTGGAGATTATGTGGAGACTGGGACGCCAATCATTCTCATGTGTTCTGGAAGTGTAAAAATATCAAACCTTACTGGGAAAGCATTGCGGCAATAATGAAGAAAGTGCTTGGGTATGACGTGCCGTGTGAGGCACGAGTATTGTATTTTGGAATATGGGAAAATGTAAGAAAGGAGGACCATTACTTGTTTAAAATTATGTTGCTGTCAAGCAAAAAGGTAATAACAAAAAAATGGTTGAAAAGTGACCCCTTAAAAATGGAAGAATGGACTGATGTAATGGAGGAAATATATATAATGGAGAAAATTACTTGAGAC
>VUQR01032115.1:0-37535 GCA_015108515.1 Hemichromis elongatus
CAGCGAACACTGTCTTAACTGAGCCTTCTTGTGTTTTCCATTTAGGAAGCGAAAATCCGCTCAGTCATCTGTGCCTTTGTTCTTTTCGCCTGAGTCGGACACTCCCCGGCGAGCTGCGGTCCTTCCTCTCTCCTCTCAGATGTTCAGTTGTGTGTGTTTCTGTTTCCCGACGGGGCGATGCTGCTGCCGCTGCTGCCGTCTCCGCTCTTCCCTCTATTCCCCAGTCAAACTTTGAACGCGTGCACCTACAGAGCCTGCCATGGGAGCAGCGAGATGTGGACCACATGCGGTCTTAAAGGCGCAGGGGCCAAACTCTCCCATCTTCACTCCCCTCCACATCCACCATCCACTCAGACGGTTTGATCTCACTCTCCAGGTTGCTGCTCCAGGTGTTGCTGGCGCACGGAGTGAGGAGAGGCGATAGACTGCAGCAGAGTGAAGCGAGTTTGAACAGGTGTACGAAGCAAGTGGTTAATAAAAGGGAAAAATCAGGCACGCATGAATCATCTGAGTGCAGTATTGAAGCAGGCATGTGTGGTCTGAAAACCCACGTTATCAAAATAAAGGTCAAAGCCGCACAAGCAGATCTGACTCCCACTGAAGGCGAAGGGGACATCTTTCCATAGCCATGCTCGCCACTGTTGGAAACAACTTGCATTTAGCCAACTTTAGCCATTACTTTTTGTTTGTTTAGAGCAGCAGAATTTTAAAATTCAGATTTCAACTTAAAAACAAACCCCAAACCACCAGACTGGAGTGGCATTTGAACAAATCTTCTGTTTAATCAAAAAAAACAAACAACTGTAAATAGCCTTGCAGCAGTGAGTCAGTGGACAGCGATGTCACTGAAAATGCTCACAGATCCAACAAGAAAAGAAGCCAAAACGGATCCCACATCCTGTTTGGTAAAGTTCAACAAATGGTATGAAGGGCACCAGGGTGGAAGGAGGTCTGTCACGTGCATATAAGACAATCTGTTGTTAACAATTAAACTTGTACTTGCTTCACTGGTTGCGAGTGTGCGGGAAAAAGCAGCATATTGTCATTTTTTAGTCGATTCAGTGAGTTTTGATCATTTCAGTAGTCATTTCCCTCCACTGCGCTTTATAAATGGGCCAAATATGTAAGCTATTACCTCATAAACAGCAAAGATTACACACAAGTAAAAGTAAAATACACTGCCCAAAGTCATTTTGATAAAATAGTTAAAATGTAGAAACGTAATTGCAAAAAAAGCACATTTGCTTTTATCTTATAAAAACATAGTTTATTTTTGTCTTATACAGTATCTTATATCTAAAAGTGAATTTGATTAGAAACAGTGCACATTACAGAGCTGTTACAAACAAGAAGCAGAAGAGCATCTCTGAAGCAGATGCAGAAGACCACACCACTGCTGCTGCTGGTGACACATTTTCAGTCTCAGTACCAACTGAGTATTGTTTAAACCCCACAGCCTGCCTGAGCGCCATGGATGGACCATGTCCATCTCTTTGTGACAAAAGTGTCACAAAAGCATGTCACAAAGCTCAAATCATATCAAACTAGTTCCTTGAACATCACTGTGAGATCACTGTGCTCATATGGACTCCATAGCCACCAGAGCTCAGCCTAGCTGAGCGTATTTGAGATGTAGTAGAACGGGAGATCGGCATCATCCATGTACAGCCAACAAATCTGCAGCAACAGCAAAGCTGTCCTGTCAATACAGACTCAGCTCTCAGAGGAGTGTTTTCAGCACTTTGTTTAATCTATGATGTAAAAGGTGCTTCAACCAAGTATTAACAAGCTATAGCAGGTAAAATGACTGTGAGTGACTGAGTAGTGCACTTGGTGTTATCACTTATGCTGTTTTGTTTGCCCTCAGAGACACTTTCCTCTGTTGTTCAAAATAATTAGAACATTTTGATTTGGGAAATTGCCAGAAACTGAAGTTGTCATCAGGCAGTGTGGACTACTACTTTCACAAGCAGCAACAGTATGGGCCAGCGTGTTACTGGAACACATGTTTGAGTATATAAAAGTCACCGAAGAGCATATTCAGAGTACAATTTGAGATTCAAACCTACAGACGCACAGACTAGCTAACTATATAACTTGTTAATGGAATTTCAAGTGCAAAAGTTTTTTTCCTTTAGCTTGTAGTTATGGATGAAAAAAAAAACTGCATGTTTACAGAGTGGAAGGGATGGTTTGGCCTTAGTATGACTGTGATACTCTATTAAAATCAGAAAACATTTAGGATAAACCTTTCTGTTAATCATTAGATGGGACTTTTTAACTCTGGCGAAAACATGTTGTGATGGAGGGACATGTTGAGCTGAGACTTTGGACGTCCTACCCCAGGAAATTCTGACTTTCAAGCACTATTTTTTCTTCATTGTGCTGAATCTAATTCACTGATTTGCAACTTTTTTGCGGGAATGCCTGCCGACTTTCACTGGAGTAAAATGCACTTTGCTTTCAAATAATCATCCTCATCTTTCGCCATTTAAATATCTCCCTGCTGAGTCAACGCGCCTCCAGGCATGATTTAGTCTTCTGTCATCTTTTTTTGTGTTTGCTCGAATTTAATGTGAGAGTCAAACTGTAACAAACTGGCAGCTCTATTCCACGTCGGGCCACTTTTGTGTCATTTGTTTTTGGATTTAAGTGCAGACGTGCAGGTAACTGTGTCGCCTGATCGTGCCGGTTTTTATTTTATTCATTTTAATTTAATCACCCCTGGAAGACAACTGACGTTGAAAACCCGTCACAGAAACCTTTGTTTTGAAGCCATACTGTCCACCTCAGAGCAAGACACATTTGCAAACATAACCCTTGTTCTGACAGGAGTTTTCACATATTTCTTGATTTCAGACAATTTCAGGAAAAATCTTCTGCTGATGTTAAAATCAGGGGGAAAAAATCCCAAAACATCAAAAGCCTTCCCCATTCTCTTTCCTACTGGCTCCTCCATGCTTTATAACCCTGTCTGTTTGTACACCGCACCAGAAGAGGGGCTGTGCAGCCGCTGGCTGGGATCACAACACCGTGTGTGTGTGTGTTTGTGAGCAGCAGGGATATTTCAGTTAACCAAAAAAGATTCAGTCGTGATATGAGCACAAAAATCATTTGCTGGAAGAAAATAAAAGACTTAGCCAAAGACAAAAACATCTCTCTCCCCTCCGCAATCTTTTGAGCTGCGTAAAGTGTTAATGATATACATAATAATCAGCCACAGAGCTCATTTCTCTGCAGAAGTCAAAGAAGTCAAAACGATCACTGTTTTTTAACGGCATTTAATCAGTCTCTGAGCAAAGCATTTTTATAGCCACTATAATTGGGACTTCATCCTGTTTTTGTCAAATATGACCTTTTGCTTTTATTGACTGGGAGGATGGCTCAGATGAAAGCCGTTCAGTTTCCTTTCTGAACTTTCCCTCCCCGGCTCCGCAAAGTGATAAATGTTGGACTGTTGTTTGATTTCCAAACACTTTTTTTTTTTTTTTTAAATATACTTTTCTTAATTATTTTGCTTTGCTCGGGGAATTCCAGCACTGTTTGTGCATAAAATAACGAGAGTGCTGATGTTGGAAAAGAAATAAATTTTATCACGCATCCCTGCGTTACTGTTATGCTGTGTCAAGATTTTTCCTTGGAACTTATTTATGTTTATCTCAAAATGCTTTTATATTTTCTTGCAGTTCCTTTAGCAGATGAGTTTGGCGTTAGAGCAAAGACACATTTTACTTGGAGCAGCAATTAAAACTCAATTCGCGCTCTATCATCTTCTGTAATTAAAGTGATTAAAGTATTTACTTCTTTATAAGTACAAATGTTTGAATTGTCTGCATCGATAATTTACTCCTTTGTAATTAAAAGTCATTAAATGAAATTTGTTACCCTTCCATTATACATTTCCTATCATTAGCATCATTTTCGCCTTCAGTCAGTCTTTAGCTAGTTAGTTAGTTGATATATAATGAAAGTAAATTAGGGATTATGCAGTCAAAGCAAATCTAAAGGGAAAGTGATATCTGTTTTCATATTCCAGGCATACATTATCTACAAAATTGCGATTCACAGACATGAATAAAGGTCTAATTTACATAAATTGAAAAGTGCAGCTGGAGCCCTGAGATTGTGCATAATGACTCATAATGATATTTACACATATGATGTCTGGTTTTACATTTAATTCAGCTAATTCACAGTTCACTCTCAGTGTATTTAGTGTAACATGTATGTCGCATCTGGGTTCATTTGTCCTCCACTCTTGGATGAAAATCCGAATGAGAGCAGGCTGAATTCAGTCACTATATCAGATTAACAGTCACTGAAAATATATCAGCATTTTGAGAAGGATGCAAGTCAAAGCACCCCAGAGAGGATTTACTGCTTTATTTTCTCCACTTGAGCTGTTGTGTAACACTTTGTCTCACTAAAGCAGCCATTAGGCTAATTGACACTTCTTGACTAAGAGAGAAAACTCTTGCCTGCAGCAGCGTCTGTTTCCTGCTGGTGGATTGTTGTTGTTGTTGTGTTTTGTTTTGTTTTTTGGTTTTTTTGCTCTACCTTTCAACCAGGATACCTTCCCGGGGAATCGCAGTTGTTGTATTTTGTGCATCTTTGTTGTGACGAGTATCAGGAGTGAGGTGTATATCAGAGGCTGTTGAGACAGATGCAGTGATACTGATACCGCTGCTGTCATGCACAAGCTTTTTCGTTTTCGTGGCGTGTGTCTGTGTCTTGTTCAGGAGTGTCATTGAGCTATTATTAGACTTTACAACCACCTGACAACGGCACTCGCTCAAAGACAGGCAGAAACGCACTGCGCCCTCATTTTTTAAAGCGCATTATAGCCACATGTGCAAGTGCTGAGGTGTCATTGTAATTACGAGATGTCGTTTTCAGAAGCTACAAATATAAGGAGGCCATTAATTTTGCATGTAAGCTCAGTGAGATCTGTGACTTAACCTAACATATCATAACTGCTCCAGCAAACTGTATTTTTTTTTTTTTTTTTTTAAATCTGATGAGACTAAGGAGGTGAGGAATAGTACCTTGATGTCTCTATGCGTGCTTTAAATGTGTCATAAGATCCATTCATCTATTCTCTTCTACTTATCCTTTTCAGGGCACTGGAGGCTATCTCAGCTACCACAGGGCGAGAGGTGCCAGACAGACAGACGTCACGGTCACATTCACACCTATGGGTAGTTTAGGATCACCAATTAAATGAACCTCACTAACTGCACATCTTTGGACTGTGGGAGGAAAACAAGTAGAGAACCCACCAAGGTTGATTTTAACAAGATTGACAGGATATTGATCAGAGATGCTCTTCTGTTCTTCACCCGGTGTGGTCTTCTGCTGCTGTAGCCCATCTGTTGCTCTTCTGCATAGCTTGGTTGTAGAGAATGGTAAATTTCACTTTCTTTTGCCTTCTGGGACATTTGAGAGTTAACATGAAGAATACAAGGACTCGTGTGCTATGCCCAAAAACCAGGAAAGCTATTATTCAAGTCTTTCTTAGAAACCCAGGAGAGAGGACCACATGAGTCATCTTGCACCAGCTCCCTGTGTATCAATAAAGTGACTTCTTTTGTTTGTTTATAAGGGACTGAATGTACTTCACTTTTCATATGTCATATATCAGAAATGAAAGTCTTAGAAAACTTGAGGTTGGATTGAACTTCTATTAATATGATGCAGTGAAGAACTTTGAATTGTGCTGCTTTTGAAAGCCTCTATTGTACGACAGAAAAAGAAAAATCTCATTGTACATTTTGTCCTTCCCTCAGCAGCATTTGCTGTTAGAGAGCCTTATATACGTCCTTATATAATATTAAGAATAAGCATACTGATTTGGCTTTGAAAGGTAGAAAATGTTTCTGTGATTTTTTTTTTAATACAGTAAAAATATTAAGTAGCACTTGTTATATTATTTTTACAGAAACACGTACTGATTTACATAATATCTAGAACCACATTTTACAAACTCTCAGTGGTTTTGGTGTACTCAAACTGTGAGAGCTAAAATCTAATTGCTAAACTAAACCTCCAATCCACTGTGCAAAATCAAAATATGGAAAGTCTCTGTCCTCATGTGGTACCATTAATTTCTCGTGTCTATATAAAGCATCTTGCCGGGCGAGGACATAGTACAATATTGGGAATGTGTGCTGAGCTGTGAATATAAACTGGCAGCTGAGCTCGAGCTTTTATTTTAATGGTGCCTCAACACCTAAATTAGAATCTTTAAAAAGCCTATCTGAACGATAAAACCGTGATTTTACACACACACATGCGCGCGCGCGCGCACACACACACACACACACACACACACACACACACACACACACACACACCATCAATTCCATGTTCTCAGTCCTTGCTTATCTTATTCCAGTAGCCTACTTCTAGACCTCATTAAGCCAGGTGACATCTGAGCCGGTGTGGTAAATAATTGCAGCAATTTATTGAAATATGTGCAAACATTAATAGAAATACAGTATACAGGGCAAAAACAGAGGTTGTACAATTCTAAATAGCTTGAAAATCAAGATTTTGTTTGACCAACACAGCCTGAACTCTGATGATCCCATGTGTTTTTCTATCCAGCTATGCTTTTACTGCATTGGCAGTTTACTTGGTTCACTTACATTTTTCAGTGGCACGGTAACTGTACTAAATTCATTAATAAATTACAGTTGCAATTGTGTTGTTACTTATGGGAGGAAGATCATGTGGGGAGGAAGAAAATGGTGGAACAGCCTGCCATCCAGATATGGACATTACTTAAATTGTTATTGTATGAAAGGACAAAAGTTTGATGGTAAAACAGAAACTACATCCGGGTTGGACCCTACTGCATTCTGCTGATAACACAACTTCAGCTCTTTGCAAGTATCTGCACAGACAGCATGCTAACGCAAAGCCCCAGTGATGTTAAAGCTGAATGCATGCTGACCCCAGCCCCGCAGCCAGAGCCTGAACTCAGCAGGTAACAAAGGCAGTGATGAGCCGTCAGCCTTGTAGCTTCCATTTCTACTTGTTCATGTTTCTAAAGTTGAATCACTGTAGTAATTGTTTTGAAGTCTCTTTGAGCTGGTTTTCAGCTTTGCTTTAAGTTGTTAATTTTCTGTTCATAAATAAATACTAAAAGATTGCATATGTTTTCTGATTAGAATAGGTTGCCTCGGTTTTATATTGTTGGTCATTTTAACAAAGTTAAGTACTTAGTAGTGTAATAAATTACTTTGTCCGTTTAGTAATTAAGTAAAATACAGCATTACTTGAAAGAAAAGTAATGTGTGATATATCAGAGGTGGGCAGGTAAATCCAAATATTGAATGTACTGATAACAATGCTGGTATTGTGAACGGGTTCTAGCCTGTATTTTCAGTATGTAGCCTGCAACATACTGAAATCAAATATACATTATTATATTATTTAACATAATATAATAATGTTAAAAAAATAATGCATTATGCATTAAACATGGACTATGAAAAATATCTGAATCTTTTTTGTATCGACTCTCATATCTGTTTTACTTATAGCACATTTAAATGACAGAAGACCCAAAGTGCTTTAGAGACATACACGTTTAAATTGATTTTAATTTTATTTACACAAAAACAACCACCCATTTGGTCGCTTAATATTGTAAGGTAAATACTCCTCTGTTAATATAGAGGAACCCCAACAATCAGATGATCCCCCATGAACAAGCACTTTGGAGACAGAGGGAAGGAAAAACACCCTTTTAACAGAAAGAAAGCTCTGGGAGAATTGGATACAGGGAGGGACAGCCATCTGGTGAGACCTGTTGAGGGGGTGGGGGCATTCCAGGTCTCCAGAAAATCCAGTTTTTAAATACATGAAAAGTTAAAAGGTGTGTTTTGTTGTGTTAGCTAATTGTTGTATAAAGTAAAAACAGTGAATTATTGGCTATTAAAATGTGTCCCGGTTTAGCAAATGGATTCATCTCATAAATCATGACACATTGCTCTCTGCTAGCAAAGCTGCCTTTAAAAGTAAAAAGTATCATTAAAGGTATTGTTGTCGTCAATACTGGCACTGTATTTACTCAGTTTATTTACTGTATTTACTGAACTGCACATTGCCATGATACATTCCTTCTTTTGAGTTAAGACCCCAGCACTTTCCAGATTGTAAATATGACGATACTTTTCTTCATAATTCTATCAACTTTGACCGCAACTCCACTGGCTGAAATGCAGCCCCAAACCATGACCGAGCCTCCACCCTGTTTGACATATAGCTGTAGACACGCTGCCATACTTTGCGACAATTTGCCCTTTAAGTCGCCCCCTGCTGACCAGCAGAAACAGTGGTTGTTTATAAAAAACACTGAACAATTCAGCTTCATACACATCTCAGATAAAGCTTCTTTTGGCTGCTCCCTTATTCACAAGGGGTCACCACACGATGGCTCTGCATATTTGATTTGGCAGATTTTCACGCCTGATGTCCCTCCTGATGCAAACCCCAAGGGACTTGTGCTTCCTCCTGGGACCAAACTGGCAAGCTTTGACTTGTTAGACGAATGTGTAAGCGACTGCAGTATGCAGCCACTTACACACAAACAGAACTCAAAAGAAAAGAAAAGAACTCAAATTTGTATGAATTTTCTGAAAAATAATTTATTTCCAGAGTAAAATAAACAATATGCTGCCATACAAAAAGTGTAAGAAAAGGGACAATGTCAAAACTGTAACTGCAGAGAGCTCTGTTGAGTAACAGGTCACATGTGCAGTGAGTCACACCTGGATATGAATTCAGTGCCCTTTAACTTTATCTGACCTTGTACACACAGTCTCCTTCACCACATCTGTAACCTCTGTATCTTATTACAGGCCTAGCTCAAAGACACAGGAAACACGCTAAGCCCATATATATGAATTGTCCCAGATCTTTTGTAACATCACACGCACATGCGCGCACACACGCACACACGCCAGACAATTAGATTACATATAATTTATACTTGAAAACAATCTAATAAAAACATTCTGGGCCAAATGAAAACAAATATATGGCCCCCTTCCACTTGAAGGATGAACAACATAAAAATACTACTTTTGATTTCCTTTGCTTTTACGCTAAGTGCAAAAGCCCAAAGAAAACATATAGAAACTTCTTATTGAAATTATCCCTTATTAAGACATATTAGGCTGAAAAGAAGTAAAAACAAACATGGAAATGCTATCATGAACATTGCACATTTCAACCTATAAGACAAGACCTCAAAGTCTAGTCTAAGAAGTATCAAAAAAACAGTGTCTATGATCCAGCAAGAGAACAGGAAACCGAGCAGTTAAAAGATCCAACAGGCCACTAAAATAACCCAGTGGGGGTGTTTCTGTTCTCTCTCTTTTTATTTTTAATAGGAAAATTTCCTACAAAGAAATAAAAATGCATAAACTAGTAATTTGTAAACACTTGGCAACTTTTATAAATACGAATAACTGAAAAACCACCCAAACATTTTTTTTTAACCATAAAAATGTCATTTTGAAGAGTGACAGAACAAAAATACACAGTGCTGACTGAAAGGAAGCCGTCACTGGAATTGTGACGGACCTAAAACAACAATATGGCAACTATAGTTTGTAGTAGCATCGTGTGCACTCACTAATAACAGACTCGGACTTAGTGGGACGGTTCTGCGTTTGTCTTCTACCACTGAGTCAATACGGGAATTCGCTGGCAACACTTGACAACACCTCGCTCAGACGTAAACAAGTAGAATGGACCCTTTCGAGTTTACCGGGGACATGTAGCGTAGTGGAGAGCAACCGAGGACATCAACGCGCTGTTAAATAGATCGCCTTTATTAAAACCTCTTGGATTAAACGAAGAAGAAAAAACTAAATTCCTAAAATAGTCCTTTAAATTTCCACATTGTCCTTTTTTTTTCTTTACAAATTATAAAACAGACTCCATATTTTCACAAAACTCGTGGTCCTCGAGGTTGTATATAAACTTCGTCCTGTCGACGACTTTGGGGCCGTCGGTGAGGGACGGGTAAAACTCAGTTGGCGTCAAGTGGCCCTCGTGACTTTTAATGTACTTCCTGTAGTTCCGGCGCAAGCAATACCACGTGGTGGTGTAAAGGAGGAAGGCGACACCCTTGAGAACGATGGCCAGGCTCACGTAGAGATGCCTGTAATTTGAGTTGTCGTACAACAAGCAGGCACCCTTCTTGTCGCAGTCCGAACTCCAGAAAAGGCAAGTGGAGTCGATCCCAGCACCGAAGATCAGAGGAGGGGGGATGAATCCTGCAGGAGAGAAACATGCACTGAGCTAAGGTTTGCTGGCTGTAAGAGGAGAATCATAAATCTTTAAACTATCACTTCCTAAGAACTGAAATGATTTAAAATCACATTTGTTGCTTTTATGTTCTTTTTCTTCTCCTGCTTCCTAAACGCGAGGTTGTTTTTACACTCTCGAGATCTGATTTATTTGTTTTCCATCTGAAAACACGTGAAGTCGATGCAGTCGTGCGCATCAGCGATTGACGGGTTGCCGTCATTAAACGAGCACGTCACTGGAGGCATTGGTAAAACGCCACGCGCCCGCAGCCTCAACATTTGTGTTGCGAGTGAGAGAAATGAGACGGAGCAATTGTATGTGAAAGTGATTTGTTATCTGGAAACAGTTCCTACCGAGGAGTCGCAGCAGAAGGAACAGCACACCGAGTGCGTATGATTTCAGCTCAGGGCTCACAGTCCTTTGAGAGAAACAGAAACAGAAAATGTTTATTTTTCAAATTAAAGCATTGAAAGCTTCTTCAAAAAATAACCCCCCCAAAACACGACGATACCTGATTAGGATGATAACAGAGGGAGTCTGGGCCATGGCTCCGACCAGGCTGCAGACACAAATCACGCACAGGAAGATGAGGAAAGCCTGCTGGCATCCCGGCATCGGGCATTTCCCGGGAACCGCTGTTGCCAATTCGCTGTTGGTGGATATACAGGAGCAGCCGGTCAGGTTCTGTCAACAGAAACAGAGGAGAGAGATGTTTGTACAACAAGCCATTCATCCTGCAGGGAACACACAAGCTACACCTGCTCCTCCCGTCTGGATCAAAATCCCCAGTAGAAATAAGCAATGTGCGTGTGTGTGTTTTTTTACTAGCACTTAAAAACTAAAAAAAGAAAAGCAAGAAAAATTTCAGCAGCAGTGAAGCGGTGATATTTTGTGCTGCTTAGCTGATGTGATTTGAATATAGAAGACATCTGCAGTCAGCATCTGATCTCGAAACAAGCACGCTACCACCTGACTGCCCAGCATGTGCATGCTGGTGACAGAGCTGTGAAATACTGGGACTTTGTATCGATGAGGACTGCAGCACAGAAAAGAAACCTTTAAAGTGTTCACAGACATTGCTGGTACTCATCATAATCAGAGGGCAAAGGTAAAATAAAAACCTGAGAAATGTTGGATGTGGTCTGAGAGATCCCAGCTCGGTTGCAACTGGCGAAGCAGGCGGACAGGTAGGTGACGCCGTTGGAGCCGCACACAGGGCTGATGGAGGAGGTGAAGCAGCTACAGTGACTATTGCACTGAGCATCTGGTTTTCTGCCCCCCTGCAGTGTCCTTTACAGAGAGAAACAGCTGTAAGCTACATCTGTAAAACTAGAAGGAGCCATTTATCAAATATTATAGATACCGTTTCACTTTTAACATCTCCATGGAAACGACGCGGCTCTCCTAACCTGCTCTGGAACAAGTTGGTTTTAGGCTACCAATTTAAAAAGAGGCAAAGGTCCAAAATTCAGTATTTCTACAGGCCGAGCACACAGGCTAAATCACAGAGTTCACACTTTATTAAAGACATAAAAGCAACACCAAGGCTAAAGAATGAGCCTGAATGCTTTTATTTTAACTGAAAAAGAAGCAACCTTGGACTCATGGAGGTCTCAAAGTGCGCTGCAAATCAAAGGAGGTGAATAATATTCATCTGAACACATGAGTATCTTTTACTGGCACATTGGTAAAGAGTTAGAGAAGGAGCACAATGAAACCCCCAAAATAGAGTGCTATTGGTCTCAAGGTGATCCAAACAGGTACGCTGTTCCCGAGAAACCTCGACACATCGGTGTACATATCACAGCTGGATTTATGCGTATGAGTGTAAAATCTTCCCCTTCTTAAAAACAGCTGCTGTGTGACAGATCGATTATCCTCCTCTTAATCCACTTCCTGCCCCGTTTATATTGCACACTTACAGTAACATCAGTTTAATAAACATCATCATCATTTACAACCAATAAATAGTTTTATCATGGCTAAATGGCATGTATTGATTACCTGATTTAAAGGCTGTTTGACACATAAAATGAGACACAGTAATTATTTTATCTACAATCTAACGATTAACTGATTAAACAAATATTTGCTGCTGTTGCAGGTTTATCTGTGGTCCAATAACAAGATTAAAGCATTGAAAAGAGTCGAGCAGTGAAAGCTGGTAGTAGATTTTTAAAAAAATTTTTTTTATAGGCTTTGCACTATGAAGCAAGTTCAGCATACTCCTGATATCTGTTAATTATCCGGATTCATTTACCCAAACATCAGAAATCATGAAAAGCAGCCACACAAAGCTGCTTACCAACTCATCGAGCTAACCCAGGGTTTCTCACTCGCACATTCACATGAAAGGTTTGCTGCTGGCACAACAATCACAGTTAAAGGTTTAGATAAGTATACGGGCAGCAGAGCCGGTGATTTTACCAAAGAAGATAACATTACGGGGAAAATATAAAGAGGTTAAACACACAATACAGGCTGAAAGCAGCATATCTGCTGCTGACTAAGCATGTATGTGAGAAGAAATGCTGCACAGCGGTTTAATATTAAAAGGCCTGAACGAATGCAGGAGCACTTTAAGTGCTTTGGTCAATAAGTCTGGGAAAAGAGCTGCTATAATAATAAAATTTGGCTTATTTGAAGCCAGGAAAGAAAACCATTAAAAAGCTGACTGCACTGACAGTAAACAGAATCAGCAATTTAAAAGCTGTACCTGTTGTTTGTTGTAAAATTGTAATAGGGAAGAAAAACATGAAGGAATAAACTTGCATCTAAGAATTTATATTTCTTAATGGTCATCTGTGAACTGCATCAGAAATCAGACAGCATTAAAAAGTAAGACCCTCCTACTATTTATGCAGAAGTCAAAGGGATTTTCTAAAAGTGACACTGTTTCCTGATTGGTCAGGAGGAGGTGATCGAATACCTGTTCATTTCTAAGCTAGAGCCGAGCCTTTATTATGGTTATCCCAGGAAGAACTGACAGTGTTATGTGGATAAGATGATAAGTACAAGTCTTGGAACTTAAATTAGACATCAGCTGTTTAAAATTTTAAAATTCTAACCATTTATTAGTTTGTTGTTACCTATGCCCAGGAGTTATTTGATTGGTTTGGCTAGTCTGATGGCAGGCGGGAGCTCCGTTTACATTCCCTTTTTGTTACAAACGGCGACGGTCAGAAAACTGTTGCTCCACGTCCCGCTTACTTGCTTAATCCTTCATCCCCCCACATGCGGCCAAAATACGCACTCCCTTTACGACAACACAAAAGATTAAAAAAGCAGGACCAATTTATGGAGCAGAGTATATTACATTATAACATAAAATAATGAAGATTATAACTATAAACTCAAACTGCATATGAAGTCTATTCAGATCTAAATCCAGGCTAAATTCAAATCCAATATAAAAAGAAAAAGAGAGCCTTTCGATTGTGAGAGACAAAACAAAAGAGCAATCACAGTAACGCTAGATTTCTACCAGAGGGGGGAAAAAAACAGGCGTTAGACCCGGCCCTGCTGGGGGGTTAACAGAGCAATAACCACCTACAATACCACATACTGTGTGTGTCCACGTCAGACGAGCTGTGGGGTGTGGCGAAAGCCTAGTTGCAGCTCTCACTGCCACTACAACCTGTACTATTCAGACAGGTCAAAATGGGGCGTTTTACTTCATGCTGTCACAAATGGTTATAGAACATGAAATGAGAAATGGGAGCTATGTTTACATCACAAGTTAATCCACAGGCTGATATCCTTGGATTCAAGATACATGCATGATGTGAAGGGATTTTTTTAACCTCTTCAGAGGAATGCAATCTGTCTGTTCTGATTTGAGATGTTTATTTGTATTAAAGAGACGAATCCAAACGCCATTTTTGTTTTATTATCATATGATTTGCTTTGTGTAGTGAAATTAAGCATTTATCCTCATGTACTTCTTTAGGTTATATAAAAACAATCTGAAGTGTCTTTTTATCTTTGAAGTAAAGGATTTAAGTTAAAAAGTGTGTGCATGAGACAGCGATTCATGCTCATTTATGACAAGCGGCATAAGAAATACAAAAGTCCCTTCTAACAACAGAGCTTCACTTGAACGATTTATCAATATAAAAGTGAATAACGTGTCCTGCTGCATAATAGCTTTGCTTTAAAGCTCTTTTTATTGGTGTCTGATTCAGTGAAGTCTGTCACATTCATATTCAGTTCATGCAGCCCTCAAGGCCACTTTCCAAACAGAAAATCTTTTTATAGACTCGACAAGATGACACAAAGTTGTTTGAATAAAAAGTAAGCCCTCTGTCCCCTCTTTGCCCCAATGTCCAGCAGTGATAAGAATTTTTATTTACACATTTATAGTCCCTACGGTTCACCTGCAGCAGCACCGCGTTTCACTGCTAGATTTCGTTAACTGCTTGTATTCATCGTTCGATAAACTGGGTTTGAAATGTTAACTGTGCATTTTGTTCCTCCTCAATCTACGGCATGAAAACACGCTGTGAGTGAAGTGAAGACCACAGAAATATATCATTAGATATCTGCTGTTCCTCCACTGATGAGTTCATCTTATCTTACATTAAGGACAGTTTCCGGTGACATGTGAATGAAGCTTCTATGCAAATTCAACAAGGAAGATCTGGTATTAACTCGTTTGCCTGCATTCTTGCATGTTTGGGCTGCTAGTCTATTGTTTATGTCACTTCTTTCATCATTATTTCTGGTCCAGTACGTTTATTTCCTTATTCAGCGAGTCAATCAGTCTCTGTTCCCTGTGCTTTAGATCTCGATTTCATTTCTTTTTCGCTCAGAGACCCTCATCTGAGTCTCCATCTGCTTTATCTCCATCACCAGAGGCAGGGTCTAGACTCCAGGGTGGTCCTGTCCTACTTCCCACCACTGGTGGTGCTCTGCTATGTATCTGAGTCTAATCATCAAATAGTTCATTACCCAAACTCTGTGCGTCAACACACATTGTGTTCAATTCTTTCAAATAGTCTTTCCTTACTGGATAGGATTGTAATCAAAATGGATGGTTTCCCAAACTTTATGTAACCAGAGGCAGTTTTAAAACTGGTTATCCAGGAAGTAAACCTGGGCCAGCAGCCTGAAGATCAGAATGCCAGACTGACCAGCGGCACTCTTTTAAAACCCTCTTTCACTCGTAAAAGATAATCTCAACTTTCTCCTCACTTGCAACCTCTCCACATGATCTTGGTTGACAGCTGTTTCTCCACTGCTTTATTTATTGTGTTACATCCATCTGCAGCCCATACTCGCCTTGGATCAAGGCACGGCTGAGGTTGGCGTGAGAAATATGCCACTTTTAGCTTTTCTACAGACTTCAGTGTCAGTCTCCACTTTTTGTTGAAGCTTTAAGCAGAGGATGTAACAAGTGATAAATACCAATGCTACATAGTAAATATTTTTTCTTACTCGTTGCCATACGGGACGGTCACTCCAGCTACGGGACCCGTATCACAGCCAAGGAACAGAAAGGAGACATAGCAGGCGGTGGACAGCAGGTTGACCAGCATGGCCATTCGGATTGCTCCCAGCGCTGATAGATTCAGCTTTTTCACCAGCAGACCACCCATGAAGATCCCCAGACACGCACATGGAATAGCTGTCATACCTTAAACACAAGATAGGCCCAATTCTGTTTATTATACTCCCGTGCGAAAGAAAAAAAAAAAAAAGTGTGCGCACATGCGACTTTTTGCACAGAATACAAACCTAACAACTGATTTGCAGAGGTGGTGGTGAGGTTGAACTGCTGCTCAAGATATTTCCCCAGAAAGGCTGCAAAGCCGGCTACGACGGCGATCTCCATACAGGCCGCCAGGACGATGCAGGTGAACACAGGGTTCGACAGGAGTTGCTTGGTCACCTTGGGGATCACTGGTCATAAAAGAAAAGAGGAAAGAGGAGCACTGAGCGTTTAGCACACCAGTGTGCACGAGGGACGAGATTCTCTTGATGCCACCTGTTCTGACTGATTGCATGTGTTTAGAAATGAAACAACACCGATTATGATCCAGTCACTTTCAAAAGCTTTTCCATTTCTGCTGCTGTGCAATAAAGGACACTTTTGAGCCAGCTCTACTGATTCAAAACTAGTGTTTAAGTTCTTCTAGGAGTTTATTTTACTTTGAAAAGTTGCACACTCTTCCCATGTGGACCTAGTCTAGGATAGACTCCAGCAGCCAGAGTAGATTTACAGTTCAATTCTTATGTATTTTATAGTGAGCAGCTCTCACGTTTATCCTGTCTCACACAAGCCTTTTCTTTGACTCAGCTTTATTCTGATTGGCTGCCCCTGAAAAGCAACAAGTTTGAACATAAGCTTAGATGACCATACTAATGACAGATGTCTGAAACAGAGCATTTAGAGCAGTCTGAAACTCAGCTTTTGGTTTACAGGGATTACATGCATATAAGCTGACCTCACCGTCGGACCATATTTAACACGAGCCCTTGTCACTGTAACAGTAGAAAATAAGAAAAAGAATCATAGGCTCCCTTTAACAACACACAATACGACAAAGGATGAAATTATAACTAATCTAGTACCATTTATACTAACAGACTAACAGATTTTATTTAAAAAGGTACTTCATAGCATTTGGCAATTATAACAAATAAAAATATAAGCTATTGTTTTCGGTTTATACATGCTTGCATTGAAAAAAAAAGAAAAAAAAAAGAAGAAGACTGCAGTACCACACTGGATGTTGCATGCTCACCCCTGAGTTGCTGACAGCAGGTGGGGCTATTGGCAGGCTCATGGTTAACTACGACTCCGTTGCTGGGCTTAGGAGTCTCACAGTCTGAGCTCAGAGAGGGAGGAAGCATAACCTGCTCGCTGTCTGCTCCCTCCTCCCGCTCCTTTGCTGGCAGCGACTGAGGGAAGCCAAACATTAAGACAGCGGAGCAGAAAAGTAAGGCACCACACAGGAGGAAGCCTGCCCACCAGGCCCCGATCCACCGCGGGTCTTCTGGAGTGATGTTCAGTTTACCTGCAGAGAGGTGTTGGTCAATAAAGTGCACAATCCAAAAAAAGAATGCACGAGAGGATCACAGAGTGGGAACACATTCAACTCACTGGTGTCAATGAAGATGGCGTCCACATAGAATTTAGTGCACAGTGATCCAAGGATGAAGCCACAGGCAGGTCCAAACACCAGTGTAGAGAAGAGGATTCCTGCAAAGAAACATTGAGTCTAATGATTGATTTCTACACATCCAGTACTCTAGGATATATTTTTATACTTTCAAAAAATATCTAAAGTAACCTAAACAATTTCTTTCTTTAAGTTGTGTTAATATCTTCTAGGTAATGTTAAACATATACAGTATGAGAAAGCATCAAGCAATTTTAATTAATTTAATTTGCTCATTTAAGTTTGTACTCATTAGAAATCTTTAGATTGAACTTATTTTTAAGCACCTACAGAGTTAGTTTTAGTCTTTGTAGAGGGTGTTCTCCCAGAGGAGTAACATTCAGGGAAAACAGAATACAGTACAAACACCTCCTGAGGCGACTTGATTCCCTGTACTCTACTCGTTTGTTTATCAAATGAGTAGTGGCCCCACCACTCACCCTATGACAGCTGGGATGAACTCCAGCCTAGTTGGAGAAGCAGTTAAGAAAACAGATGGATGGAAACTGTTTAATTTTTAAGGCCCCTAAAAGGTCTGAAAATAGTACAAAAGGCTCAAGTTCTAAGAGCCTAAAAGTGGCACCTTGTCCTACTTTTTCTGGGCAACTACTCCAAGATATTCAATTTCAAAACGTATCAAAATAGAAAGACGGCAAATTTTCCACAGCATTCTCTTCATTTTCAGTGGCTCTATCCAGTAGGTACACTGTGAAGCATGATGGCGAACAGAAGCGATTCAACTGTCATGAAAGATCGAATCAGTTAAAACCACAATGCAACTGGTGGCAGTTCACAGTGACTGTGTTTGTTCTGCTCACATGGCTCAGCCCTATTAAACTCACAGCATAACACACACCTGACAACAGAAAACAGTGGTTCTGTCCCAGTCTTATAGTGGGCAGCTTGAAGCTTGATCTAAAAATCCTCATTAGAGCATTGTCAGCGGGGTGGAAGTCTGCCACTGTGACTCAGACTGCAGGGAGATAATGAAGACTCAAAGCTCAATTTGGGAGACAAATATCCCCCCGACAGTCTGTCCTGTGATCTGTGGTATTATTAGACTGAGTGTGGAGAGCTGGACTGCGACAAACCAGATCTGGGTTTAACTTTGACTACTGCTGCGACAAAAGATATGCTGTTTCAAATTACCATGAAAATGAAATGAAAACATCCCTGCTAATTCTGCTTCCTCCTTTTGGGGCATTCAAATTATTTCTGCTACCAGGATGATGTTGTTTGCATGCCAAAAACAGCCACTTAACAAAAAAAACAACAACAAAAAACAGAACATGGAAACTGTGACTAAGCTGTGTATGTCTTTGCTTGTGCTAAGAGCAAATGCATCAGGCCTGCTTCCTGCCTTGACCACCCACATAGGAAGGGAGTCAACACATGAGCCTCATTCGCATTATAGTTTATTCCTCGCATAAAGTAAATGGCTCACAGATTTGCTAGGTGGGGTTTACAACCTATACCCTCTTCTCCATTTTAAACCGGCTCATTTAAGCTAGGCAAGGAGTGAAACAAAACAGAATGAGCCTTTCAAGTCATGATGGGAAATTTGGCTGTTGTTCTGAAGAATACAAGCGAAACATATTTGTGGTTGACAGTCAGACCAGCACGGAAATGAACAAAGACACAGATGTAGTCATAGGGCGCTGGATCGTGACAGGTTTTCACCTTTTCCTTTTGCTATTTTCTGAGATTTTGGGCAGGTGGCTGACAAATTTCCTCTGCTGAGTCTGAATGCAAGAGTTCGAATTGTGAAAAGTTTCTTCTTCTTTTTTTTTTTAAATTGCCAACTCAAACACACGGAGAGGTTCACACACACACACAGAGGAAGTTGTTGCATTATCATTCATTCTCAAGTGTTTACTATATACCTAACAAAGTGTGCAGCTTAAAGCACTTAACAAAAGAGGACGGACTACCAAATTTGCCTGTGGTGTTGCAAATGAGGCCTATGCACTATTTCTCTCGCGTTTCCTTAGAAACTGAGTGTTGCTTTCACATAGCAACATCACAATTGCTTTCACCACAGGAAACCTCAGAGAGGAAATTCAGTTAGTGAAATCACCTTCCAGGAGATGATAGCTCAGTAGTCCACGAATCAGCAACCAATGAGAGGATAAATGTCTCTGCCTACCCCTGGTTGCTCTCACAAACGCCCTATCTTGATGATAACATTTAAGCCACAGGCTCAAAAAATGGTTAGCAATCTAGCGTGCTGCTTCTGGAGAAGAAACAAGAGCAGTGCAAGTTGAAAGTCAGAGATAATCCTGAACCTGAAATGATAGGGTTTCACCTTTTTTTTTAATATGTTAGCGGTCAATAACAACAGAGTCAGGCATGTCATGAGTTGGCCTGCATAATAGCATTTTAAGAAGCAAAATGACACTTTCCAACAAAATTTGTAGTGTTTTGTGTGCCAGTTTATTTCTTGTACTTTTCGACGTGGTGGCTAACTGTTCCCACACCGGAGCTGCTGTTACACGGTCGTTTGTACATCTACAAAATCTAGCTGTTTCCCGCCATAATGAGCGTCACCACCAAGTCAACAAATATCTGTGGTACATACAGCTTTAATGTTTTTATCTAAAGATTCCTCAGAGCTGCACCACAAAAATGACAATGCAACCATTTTAAATGTCACAGTGAGTAAGATAAAAAGAAAGTTAAACTCACAAACTGTGCATCACAATATTCACTGCAGTGAGCATTGAGTGAATTGCAAAAAAAAATAGGATACAAAAAAAAGTTCATCTCATGAGTTTGTGCGCGGTTCGGATGTTTTGACGCATCTATCCATGTGTTCATCTTTGGAAAAGTCACATTTTTTTTCTAGTTTTGCTTCCTTACTCTGGTTTGTGTGTTTTGAGTAGTGTTTTTAGTCCAGTCAGATTTTATTGTGTAATAATAATATTAATACTCTTACTTTAGTCTTCTGTGTACAAAAAGTAGCAGGCTGAAAGGACATAATGATGCACTAAGAGAATACATTGGTTAATTTTACAGTTGAATGGAGACCCTGGCTCTTTGGTCAAAAAAACAAAAAACAAGGGTAGCTACACTGACTATAAAGGAGGATATATATAAATATTCTTTTTTTTTCTCCAAAATATGATTCAGGAGGAGTAAAAACTAAAACCCAAGTTAAGCACATTAAACCTGCATGAAGGACAATACACAACCTCAGCATAATCTCTCTTTTCCCTTCGAGCTGTCCCGTTACAAGATAAGTACAAAACAAACCAATTTGTTCATGTTGTACTTCACTCAAGCCTTTTAGGACCCTGTGACTTATACTCTCTGGGGAGCATGTTTGATGTAATTTAATAACAAAGATTGGGTCTAGTGTTTTTGTGTCCCTGTGATTGACTTAGAGACCAATGGAAAAAGACAGAAAAGCCACGTCCATATTAATTAGCTCACAGATGAATCACAAACCAAGGTTGAACATAAAACTACTCATGCAAGAATAGAAGGCATTATTCAGACTGTAGATCAGAATCACCATTTCCTATGCAACTCTCGTGGTTTCGCAATCTCCTAATGCTAAGCTAACTGAACACTTTGGCTACATTCACACTGCAGGCGAAAGCGCATCAAATCTGACTTTTTTTGCCCCTGTGCAACCCATATCCGATCATGGTATGACAGTGTGAACAGCAACTCCGATATTTTCAAATCTGATCTGGGTCACTTTCGTATGTGGTACTGAATCCGATACATATCCGATGCTGCTGTTTGAACGGTCGTGTCGCATTAAATCCGTCTTTTACGCCACTGACACAAGACAGACGCCGATTATTAGCACTGAAGAAGACAAACAAGAAAGCATGGTGACGGAAACTGGAGACGGAGTGAGTCAGTGGACAGAAATTGAAGTTTTGGACTTGATTAGCACACGGGGAGACAATTCTATTCAAGCTAAACTTGAAGGGTCGTGTCGTAACCGGGCTGTGTTCGCCATTTTTACTTCCGTAAACAGAGCGCGTTGTGTGTGACGTCTTCTTTTGCGCATGCGGCCCGCTTTGAGAGCCGTGAACTGTTCACACTAGAGCGCGTTTGCTGTCGCATTTTATTTGTAGCGTGAACAACCACACAAAAAAATCGGATTTGATCAAAAATTGGAATTGAGCATTAAGACCTGCAGTGTGAACGTAGCCTTTGAGAGTGTTTCCGCTCTCACATCAACGCATAAGCGCCTCTGTCTTACAGATGCTTATAATGTACACCATTCTCAGGCTAAGCTATAACACAAATGATGAAGGCAGTGACAGGCTCTTCATTACAATCACTCAGAGAAACAGATATAATGCATGCATTCACATAGCCTAAATACCTTATAAAAGCCCTTAGCTGCAAAGTTTAGTTTAAGACCACACAAATCTGGGTATTGAAATTATGAGCCAGCACACTGTGAGGTTAAATACACACACAGAGTAATCTAAATGTCAGATCCATGACAAGTGCACCATCCTTGGTTCATTTCCTCCTCTCACTGTACAAAGAGAGTTCCTTCGACTCCTCCATTAATCCCGCTCAAGCAGGCTCAGTAATCTCATGAGCTAAATAACAGCAGAGGGACACTGTACTGTGGGAAGCCAAACAACAGCTTGTGACACTTTCACAAGAGAGCAGACTGAACCTGAATGAGCTGAATTATAAGTAAAGATGAAACCAGCGTCCCAACTCGTCACATCTGAAACCTAAACATGCTTTGATCCCCAAGATTTAGTCGAGATGGGGAAAAGAAAAGGGACTGCACACACAGGCGCAAGATTTCAAGGTCACATCAAAGTGACTGCAACATTTAAACGCTATGAGATTTAAAAGCTTTCATACCAAAACCTCTCCTCCTCTTTTGCTCTGTCAGGTCATGAAATCCTCTGGGTAGGAGGGTAAAGACATTTTTAAGATTAGGGAACATTGAGAAATGAACAAATAGGCCAGATGTGTCAGAGGAGCTTGGTCAGTTTCCTCCACAGAAGTGAGATGGCATCAGTCACTCTGACAGAGATTCAGACAAATACGACACTTTAACTTCGAAAAGTCCCACACTGCACCCAAGTCCTGTGCATCAGATACAACACGAAACTTGTAAAAACTGAATGTTTAAATCATTTCAAAAAGAAATGTCCTACTGTGCAATAGGGTTGGGCGATTGGATGAATAAAATGACTATCAACGACAGGCTGAGCCCATCTGCGATCTTTACAAGGGTGATTTATTTATTTGCCCATTAGTACGTTTGCTAATAACGACGGAGCTAATAGAAGCAGTCAACAGAAAAAAAAATAATAGCGCTGTTTTAACAGCACCCTCTTTCATCTGTGATCAAATGCACCCTCCTCAGAGTGCGCCCAAAGGCTTGTTGCTGTAGCTGCAGAAGCTGGTGATAGGCTAGCATACTCAGCCAGATGGTGGACACGTATATGTTCATGCAAGTTAATCGTGTTTGAGTCCTTTGCTCGCGCTATACGTCTGCACAAGCGGCACACCGCTTTGGTTACATCCTTAGGTTTACCTCCTTCATTCCAAATTGGCGACTTTATATTTTTTTAGTGTAGTCAGCGTTAATGTGCCATCACCACGATGGTGTTTCAATCGCGTTAATCTTGATAACTGCGTTAATGCCGACAGCCTTTTTTTTTAAATGAGTTCGTCCATGTTTTGACTTCTGTGATGTAAACGCGCAAATCAGTCCGTGCATGATTACAAATTTCCGCCTATCAAAAAGTTTGCGCATGTGCGAATAAATCGCCCATTGTCAATTATTGGACTTACGATTGTCAGTTGGAAAATAGCTACATATCGCCCAGCCCTACTGTGCAATGGACTGTAGTACTTCTAGAAGCAAGACTTAATAAAATGCATCTGAGGACTTAGTTTGTGCAGCATTATCTAATTTAACTTTAGTTTTTAGCCGTCACCAGTAGAACATTTGCTGACAAAGGTTATTGTAGTTATTTTAACCTAATGTAAAAATGAACCCTAGTTTTAGTTTAGGTGTGAACACAAGTAGCCTGAGTATGCACTGATGCATGTGTAGACTGGGACATCTATGTGACAGCGTCAACTGAAAGCATTTTAACATCTGTTTTGAATTGCTCAATTTTTCCTCATTTGCCCTAAAAAAAAGATTATAAAGATTAACAGACTACAACTAAACTGAAACCAGTGTAAAAACAACAAAAAGAAAAAGGCAAATGAGTAAAAAATAAAGAAATAAACTAGAAAAAATAAAAACAGCAAAAAAGGAAAAAAAGAAAATAGCTCAATACGATAAAAATGACACCAAATACTTTTTTTCTATTTCCTGACCTTCTGAAAGTAAAATAAGAGTTCAGTAAATAAAATTCCAAAATAAAGTGCAATAATAAATAAATAACAAAAAGAAAAAAGAAAAGAAATGCAACAAAACATTATGTATGAAACTGAAAATAAACAACAAGGAGAAACGAAGAAAAAAAATTCCTCAATAGATTCGACAAAGCAGGATAACAGAATAAAAATTGCTTCATGAAAAACAAGCAGAGTTAATGTCAGATGGAATTAAAGTGGTTTAGTATAACAGAGCGCGGTGGACAGTGTAATAAAATGACTTGGTGTACACAGAGTGCTAAGTGTTGTGACAGTCCAGGGCTAAAGTAAAACATTAATGAGATAACAGTTGTGTAGTTGTGTGGTACAAAGTTCCCGTATATGAATTCCAGTTTAAAATCAGCTAACCAAGCAGCAGTGGAGGTCGATCGAATCATCTACTAATCAGTGGGTTGGCAGTTTGATCCCAAGCGACTTCGGAAAAATAGTTAATCTCAAATTGTTTCTAAAGCATCCGTCAGAGTTCGAGTGTGTGAGATTGAAACCACTTAAAGGCACGGAGCAAAGTGCTGTTTGAATGGCTGAATGTGGCTTTAGTAGATACACTCAATGGACATTTTTGTTTTGGTACATCTGTTTAACTGACAATGCAACCATCTAATCAGCCAATTAACCACATTACAGATTCTCAGTGCATTTCGACATGTAGATTTGACCTGCCATAGGTAAAACCACACAATAAAATGTGGAAGAAAGATGCGTCTGAATGTTGTTGGTACCAGATGGACAGGTCTCAGTACTTCAGAAACTGCTGATCTACTGGGTTTACAGTAGAATGGCTGGATTTACATTGAAATGTAAATATAAATCCTATAATTTAAAAGTCAGCTAACCAAGCAGCAGTTTCTAGCAAGAAAATGCCTTGATGATGCCAGAGGTGAGATAGCAGAATGATCGGACTACCTCGAGCTGACAGAAAGTCAACGGTAACTCAAATAACCACTCATTACAACCAAGGTATGCAGAAGAGCATCTCTGAATGCAACATTTGAACCTTGAAGCAGATAAGATACAGCAACAGAAGACCGCACTGGGTCCCACGCTTGTAAGCTAAGAACAGGAAACTGTGGTTAGCACCAGTATAAAGAACTGAGGCCTTTCTGAAAGGAAAAGGGGGGTCTAACCTGATAGAAAAATTTAAGAAACTTGTTTTTAAGAAGCAGGAGTCTTGATAATCTTTCGTCCTTTTGTCCCACCTCATTCACAAATTGATCAACCTTCTTCTTGCCTGGTCAGACAGCTGACTACAAGCTAGACAGGAAATAAGTTAGGAGCAGCTACTGCACACAGTCTGCTTTGTGTCATTTTGTGAGTTATTCCAAAAGAGTACAATAATAAAGGCCTCATAATCTTTTGTGTTGTACATTTGTTAAATGTCAGGTTAAAACTTTTAGGACTTTGGAAAAACCAAGATTTACAACCTCAATATGCTCATTTCAAGAATGAGAAGGACTGAACGCTGTTCAGGGCTCGTCGCCTGTCCTAAACACAGGTGTTACTAATCATATTAATAAAGGCTCTGTGCCCAACCTGAACACAGCCTAATTAATGTCATTAGTAACGCCTGACTTCACCTTTCATACCATGGCTGCTGTGAAATACATGTATTGTGTGTCTCTAGATAAATGTGTGGGCTCTGCATCGGTGTGTTGCGCCAACTTTGACCTCAGAGCAGAATCATGTCTTTAGTTGGTCTGTGGCTTCAATTTGTCATTACTAATTACAGACTTTTTCAACCACCATCTGGACATGAGCTGTAATAAAAACAGACAATTTACGCAACTCACTAGACGTTGCAATTTTCCTGTAACATTTTATAAGCAAGCATATCCAAAAATCAGGTCCTGAATCATTAATAAGTAAAAAGCTACTTATGCGCTTCTATGTAACAATGTTTCTGCTTCTTGTTTTACTGCCTCATATCTCTGCTAATAACAGACAGACTGACAAGCTGTAACTGCGGGATGTTTTTTAACTATAATGACTCATTACCAGTAGCAATTTTCTCAAAACATAAATAAATAATTAAAATACAGAAGAACTCGCAGTTTCTTATCTGCTTGACCAGAATTTTTTTTCCTTCCGTTTTGTCCTTTTTTCTTCTTCTTCTTCTTTTTTTTTTAATGCTGTCATATATGATCTCAATCAGTTATCCATTTTCAGGCACACTGAGGGGAACTAAATTCTTATTGTACATTTCTCACACATTATGTGCGGGACGCACCACTTCTACTTGCATCTTTAAAATGATACCACTAACACTTGTCTGAGAGGAAAATGTCGAATTTAGGCAAAATAAATTGTGTTAAGTTAAGGTTTAAACATTAAGTATGACACATGTTAGAAAGGGGCAAAGAGAGGGATACCACCTTAAACTGAAAGCTGTTATGTAAACCCTGCCTTCCTCATGCCAACAGGATTACTACTAACAGGTAAGTCATGCCATAGTCGCCTCTGAGGTGAAGCCTATTTTGATGAGGTACAAAGGCGATTAATGGTCACCAAATCTTTAGCTATCCATAAGTAAGTACTAACAGAATTAGAAGACAGCTTTCCCCACAGGAAGCGAAGCTTCTACCCACCCAGCTTTTAGTATCAACGTCAGCATCACTTGTCAAAGCATTTGCTATTAGCAGGAAGTCTCACTAACTTTCCAAAACACAGACAGCTGTGAACTTTCAAATACCTATTGATCATTTTCTAGTTATCCCAGAATATGTTTAGATGGTTTATTCAAGATAAAGGAGAATAACGTAATCAATTTGCTGATCATCTGACTTTCAACTTTGTTAAAGCTGGAGGAGAAAAACAGAGTCAGTTTGCTAGTCAGCTGTACCCAATAATAACCTGTGAACTCTACACAGCGATGACCTAAATAAAAAGCCCCAGCTCAAAGTAGGCTCTCAACTCGCATTCAAATGCCATTACATCAGGATCATCCCACTTTAACTTCCGCTTACGTCAAATCATGTCAAATTTGAAACCAACTCTTTGCGTACATTTAGCCAGAATCTGATATAAAAACAGCTGCTTGTGTGTGGAAACGGCTTCACTGACTGACATATGGTTGCTACATATAAAATGCAGCTTGAGGACACGTTTAATACTATTAGCATTCTGACCATGAGCATGAGTGGGGAGGTTACTGCAGAGCACCGCAGACCTCCACACCGGCTTTCCAGCAGGTCTTTTTCCCTCAACAACCAGTCACGTTAATCCGGACTCTGGCTCAATTTAAGCCCAGATAGGCCGTGGCCTACATAGGGCGTTGCTAAAAGCTACGCAGCCTCACGTTATCACCTTATTGTATCTGACTCCTGATATTTCAGACAGTTGATGAGTCTGACGGTACAGAAACAAATTAAAATTTCCCTCCGTGCCACAGCCTTTGGTGTACTACATCATACTACATGTGAACAGTCTCACCGTGAGCCGCACATAGCCACCACATATAGAAAACATAATTAGGCGAAATACTGATGTCCATTTCAGTCACTGTATTCAAGTTGTCAAGAGGTATAAAAACTATATATTATATGATATATCATCTGTGTCAGACAGATCTTTATCCTCTTTTATAATTCAGAGGCTGGCACAGCTGAGCTGCCACTTCCCTTAGGATGACAGTACAGAGAAAAATCATTTAAGTAAAACACTGTGCAGCGGGGTGGTAAAAGAAAAAAGAAAAAGCCTTTTATCAAGTGAGATACAAGACAGAAATGGGAACAGTGTAGTCCTGTCATGGAAATAAATGGGTTTTTAATCTAAAAAAATCCTCATCTGGACCTGATACATTATATAAAACAGAGTGAGGCCATCATATCAAACCTTTGTGGAGAGAAATAAAAAGTGCATTCATACCCTGTGTGTCTGCTTACACATACATGTTGGACTATGGAAAATACATTTTAAAAAGGCCTAGCCAGAGGTTAATGAACCGAAAAATAGGAATGATTGTTTTAAAAAAGTTGTATTACACTGCTCCGCCACCAGTGTTTTCCACACATGCACTTTTACTTCAGTGGGCCTCACATAGATTTTATCATACCCGTACAAGCAAACTTGGCAACTAATTTTAGCATTTTCACACAGTAGTATAGACAGGAGGAAAGGAAGGTAGGTGGAATTCAATAAAGAGACATCAGCTTTTGGTCACCTACTCAATCAGCGGAGCTATAAGTGAAAACCAGTTGCTCCTCACGAGCTAGCCTCTCCTGTGAGCTGCCTCATAAGTTGCTGTGTTGGCAGTCCTCACTATCATCCAGCTTCCTCTCCAGTGTGTCTGGCAGCTGCTGCTGACAGTCCTTGCTATGGTCTGAAGGCCCACCAGAACAAAAACCTAAATATGTTCAAATGCTTATGGGACACATGTCACTTAAGTTTTTCTGGCCTTTGAATTTACAGATTTATTACCTGACCTGAAATTATCTGCTACCTTGAAAAAAATCACACATTTATGTAACATGTTTCAGTCTAGTTTTTAGATTATATTCATCTAAACCGCTTCTAAGCTGATGCTTTCATTTTCATATTTTAGCCCCATTTTGAAGATTTAGAATTAAAAAAATGAATGCATCAGAGGCAAATTTCCAAGTCTACAGTAAAAACTGATGAGAAGTCGTCCCGCATACAGTTACTTCATAATCCATCCCTTTATAATAAAATCTAAACCTAATTGTTAGTGTTGCTTACATTTAATTAGCATTTAAATGTTTCGTTTTTCGTGACATAGTTATGGTATAGTTGTGTTTATGTCTCTGTTCTTGTCAAATAAGCTTTCCCAGTTTAAACACGTGCTACATGCCTTCTTGTTCTCAATCTGGCTATAATCTGTCTCTTCTTTCACCTCGCAGGTCAATAACAGTATGCTACTTTAGCCTGAAATGCAGTAACTTAATCTTTGAGTCCAATTAAACTTATGTCATTAAACTGTTCCAGGAAGCAGTGAAAGCCCTCATTAACCTAAATGGCACCAGTATTAGCTGAATCTGATGATGCCCTATGGATTTAAATCCACACTCCCAATTAGTTAAACAATCACCCTTATTATCAACCATGTCATTATCACTATAATGATCAGTAAGGCCATTTCTAGAAATTGCAAGATAGCAATTTCCAAATATTTGGATAAAGCATGCTTTGAATGCTATTACAACAATAATGGTGGTGTTTCTGTGCTGTAAGATTACATAAACAGACTGGGCATGCTTTCAAACATACTACTGATGTGACGCTAGAAGCTCAGAGGACTCGGCCAGACTGCAAAGTGAGTGCAGGGTCAGAAGAGGAGGAGAGACACAAAGAGACCGGGGGGAGAGAATGACGAGTAGATGGTGTGTAGGAGTTAATGTAACAGAGTGAAGCCTGGTCATACAGTGATGTGTTTGTAATCAGCTTTCAGACGCTGGAGCTGAGACACTGCTAGACACAGTCTCCACTGTTGGATAGTGGGCTGCTTGGATCAAGGCAAGGGGCAAAAAGACCAGCGCATATATGGTCTGTGCTGGAGAGCTGCAGCTGCTCTATTAAAGACGAGGAGCGCAGAGAGGTTCTGGACGCTCTCTGACAGCAGCTGGTAACAGCTTCTTCAGCAGGTGGTTTGGCCTAATTATTAGAATAAAGATGCCAGCAGTCCGTCTCTCCTTTTCTCCTCAGGAAGATGGGAGAAGCAGGAACATAAAAACACAGTCAAGTGCACAACATCATGTCCGCCACCAAATAAAATGGAGCACTAATTGTACAGCATCCCGAGGAAAAGGAGAACTGATGCGGAAGATATGATGAGTGAAGTGTTTTGAGGACAAATAAAAGGCAGAAAGCATTCGGGCAATGGCTAAAATCAGCAACAGACAAACAGTTGTTGAGGAAAAACACGTGCGTGTACTGGGTGTAGCGATGCAATAAAAATTACATATTTCCATTAAGATTCTAAACTCTTTCTGAGACCTCTTATTCTTAAATTTAGAGTTAGTACAATGCACTGTGAGGAAGTCAGCTATGACCTCATCTTTAGGTGAGATTTGACTACTTACTGAAGGAATTTAAAGTAAGCGATAAGATACTAACTGAACAAACTCTTTTAAGTCTTATACTAATGTCTCAGATCAGTGTCATTGCAGTCAGAGTCAAAATGAAACCTTAGAAGGGCGAGGTCATCTTTGACACAGCATTAACAACCAAAGTCTACTCATAAACTTTTAATCTTTCTGCTAGTACTGATTGATCTAATGTTTCTTTTTAATAACTGTTTAGTCATTTGGTCTGTGAAATATTACATAAGAGTATTACATAACACTAACGACAAGTTTTCAAAGCCTCAAACTTCTATGTCTTGTTTTTAAAACAGGAAGTCCAAAAACCGAAAGACATTCAATTTATAATGACAAAAAGTACTTCTTTGACTCCCCTTTAAATTAATTTTAAGCACTTGACACAAAAATCAATCACTCAATACACTCTGGACTCTTACTTTGGAGAATGCAAAAGGATATCATCAATCCATCAGCCAGTTTGCTGACTTAGCCTCTGAGGACAACGGCCAAAATTTCACAGTAGCCAACAGATATCTTGGCCAAGAACTGCTCGTGATCAATGTTAATGAATGGAGAAGCTAAATTGCTATTAGCAAATGGTTTAAGGAGTGCAACGTGTGCAAATAACAATCATACAATTCCTACTTTGCTCTAGGGATAGCAACAGGAAACCAAAGCATGCTCAAATATGATCAGAAACAGACCCCAGAAAGCTTTCTAAATCAAAAGCTTGTCCTTTTCAGATTCTGCATATATTACTATGAAGATATTAATCTATGCAGATTAAAGTAAATCCAACTGCAGTGTCACAGGAAGCCTTCAGATTCAACACCTACTGAAAGGAGCATAACACGGCGGGAATGGTGAAATAAATAAAAGCTGACTGAGTCAAACAGTCACTTATGATTACCACCTACCCTATTGATCAGAGTCCATTTAATTAGGCACTGTTATCCTTCACTCTCTGCCATCACTGATACGGGGATTAAGTGCTGAACATGCTTCTGTGTAATCCTAGGAGCCCACAGAGCAACCACTTACGCACCACTCAATCAATGAGGTTTGGGATTTGTGGTAAATCCATGTAAGTCCTTGTGCAAGGAGAGGACTTGCTATAAAGTTCTTAAAAAGGACAGTTACAGGTATGGAAAGTCAAAGGCGTATCTGTGTGTGACTTTGTTTTTAACATCAGACTAGTGGCTGTATTCATTACTGCAGCACCACAAAAAAAAACAAAAACCTGAAGTCTAACAACTGGACGTTTCTGTGGCAACAGTCTGTTGATGTTGCTGTGTTTATGATCTGTCTCATCCCACCTCTTATCCGACCAGTGCTCCTCCCTCAATGGATGACAAAAAAAAATCCCCTTTTTAATCAGCAGTGACGGTGCCTGACCCAGATTGCCTCTAGAAGACTGCCTGGCAGCAGAGTCGGCAGGGAATCATGATGAAGAGGAAAAGGTGTCACAAGCATGTTCAGACTAAAACAGTGGTGCTGGATACAGCAGGGTGCTAAAAATACTATAGAGATAGCAATGAAAAAATTAATAATAAGATCAGACGGGTTACAGCTAGGAGCTATTGTGTAGGTTTCAGTGACAGAGGATAAGGCTTTCATATCATGCCATCCTGTGATGATCCATATCATCCGACCTATTTTTTAAAGGCCAAATGTACACATTTTTTCACTCCTTGATGTTGCATTTGCAGATTGTAAATGGTCTTTCGCCATTAGTAGAACTATAAAAACACTCACAAATTGACCAAACTCTGCAGATGCATATTGCTCTCATAGGCACGACTGATAGTGTCGGGAACAAGCAGCTAGAGGGGTGAACCGTTTGTTCAGTTTTGATTGACAATCTAACTTAAAACCTTAATCTCAAAGTTTAAGGATGGGACTCACGTTAGTGTGGTAGAGTGAAGGTGCATAGCAATATGAGGCAGCCTTGCAGAGAATCAGTATAGTAACTGTCAATCTCAATAACTCTACTTACACCAAATCTAAGTATTTTTCACATATTTTTAAGCTGTTTCTCCTTGTTTTTGTTTTTGTTTTAATTTGATTCATTTAAACTTTCAAAATGTAATTAAATTACAACTATTTCATTGTTAACAAGTGAAAGTGCCCAGCCAGACATCCAGTAGAATGATTACAGCACGAGTGCAATACTAAACACAAAACCAACAGATTGACAGGGAGGTGATTCATTTTAGATGACAAGTGCTTCTGAGAGGACTACACAGCAGAAAGCTGGATTTCTACAAATCACCCCTTGTGCTAAATTCACAACAGTGTGAGCTTAATGAAACATTATGAGATCATTTTTCAAACCGGCCTCATTTGATTCCTCTAGATAAACAAACTCTTTAATCAGCTCTTACTGTCTACAAACAGCAGCTCGTGCAAAATCTAAAACTATTAACTGATCAGTATGTCTTATCGCTGCACGGGACTGAGAAATGACCTCATTAGAGGCAGGAATAGCTGAAGACTTGAGTCAAACTTCTTTTACACAAATTTAATGAACTTTTCACTAAGGGGCAAGTTGCTAATCAATTGTAGCGATTTCCCCATTTACCAAAACTGGAGCACTGTTAAGGGTTCAGATTCCCTCTGCTCTGCACTATGTCTGCTTGCTTCCTCTCTGACTCTTACTTACATGCTACTCACAGTATTCAGGGATAATTAGTGATTAGCTCTAGGACCGCATGTTGTTGACCAGTTGGATACAAGATAATCTCATGTTCATTGCCCTCGCTAGCCTCTCGAACCAGACTAGACGTAACTGAGCAGGGGGTGTACGCCGTATCAGGGCCTGCAATTCAACGTACTGTAAACTCCTTTATGTCAATCAGCCTGTAGAGCAGCAGACGGTTGCATAGTGTCACATATGGTGGGCAGATAGTGTTCATTACAGTGATGCAGGGAAGCAGCGTCTCATTCGTGAAAGGTTATTGGAACCCTATTTATCATCTTGAGATAAACCAAACTAGTGTTGCTAGGCAAACTTTGCACACAGCTTACAGCATGGATGGAAAAACCCATTTAGGATCTAATCCTTCAAGATGACATTACCATGCGCCGAGTTTAAGTAGCTTATATAAACGCCCTACCACAGCAGTGGTTTGGAGTCAACGCATTTTAGGAGGAATGTTGACAAGTTTCTCAAGGATCCCTCTGAGACCTTTGTCACTGAAACCACTCATCAGGTTTGCTAACAAACCTGAAGCTAAATGTATTTCTGAACACATAAACAAAAATGGTAAAATCAGTGAATATATATGTAGGTTGAATAAATTAACACTACATGTTGCCTTAGATAACAATGAGGTCTGAAGATAAAATACAAAAAGTGATTGGAAGTACAAAGACAGGAAACACACTTTTTTTTAGACTTTCCAGGTAAAAGTCTCTCTTTTTTTTATGTGGCTGTAGAAGTTTCCCACGGCTCTTTGTCAAAAGGAGACAGAAACACCTCTCTGTTTGAAAGGAAGTTGTACACAAGCAGCAAGTGGAAAATAAGGCAGGTGACAACCACACAGACCACCAGTTTAGCAGTAAAGAATAGAATTGATCTAGTAAATGAACATCTGTATGTAGGCTTAAAGAAAAAACCCCTAAAAACTTATAATCACTACAGTAATGCGTAAACACTTTCTATACGGGCATGAAGAAGCTTTCCTGCAGAGAAAGAAGGACGTTGGTGGCAGCCACTTAATCTATGGTGTTAGCACTGCCAATGAACCACACTCAGCAAACCTATCTATTACTGTGTCTGTTATTCTACATGCAATATTTGTATGAACAATGTTTTTACCTTATATGTTCAACTGAACTCTGTTTTGACTAACTGTAACTTTTAGACCGTTTTTTTTCACACTTTTGTCCCTCCCATTTACTAAATTAGGAAATTAGTCACCAAGAACTTCCCTAACCAAAGATTAGACTTTGGAAAAATGTGTGTGTATAACTGAATGGCTGTGTTCTGTTAACAGATGAAGTTACAGAGACCACAGATTTCAACAGATGTTTCAAAACCTACTACAAGTGCCACAGAAAGCTAGTTAACAAACTGCTTTTCTAGTAGTGTTTTCATAATGTTTTCAGTGTTGACTGTGGCCAATGGGACATATACAAATGTCAAGACGTTTGAACTGAAAAGACAATGAGCACTGTGAATGAAATAAATGATTTTAACCTACAGATTTCTTCCGGAATGTGTCATATTAGTTGTCTCGCTCCAGAAACGGCATTAGTGGAAGTTTGATTCACTATCCTGAAATAACGGCATCATTTATTTTTAGATCCATTTCGTACTTCCACTCTACCCTTGTGTGTATCACAGGCACCACATGCTGTACATTATGATGACATAATCAGAGGCTGTTCAAAACGTCTGACACCTAAACAGACTGTGTGATGTCAGTAAGACACAACATCAGGCTTCTGTGTGACTGTCCTGGACAGTGTATTTATGCAGTTAGGGTTCCTGTGGGGAGAGCCAAAATTAGAAGTGAATAGTGAAAGGTCATGGAGCAGTGGGAATAGAGATCCTGTTGACACAATCTGTCCAATCACATTTATTTCTTTTGGCCAGCAACCAGTGGCTACATCGAGGCTGGAAAACAAACCAAGACAACGGCATCCAATAAAATACCTGATGATGCTCGACCCTGCGGTGGCAACGTGATTCAAACTGACTTCTTTAGGTGCTTTCTTTTAAGTGGAGCATGTACCCTAACACTTACCAATGGAGGCTTAGCCCAAAAAAAAAACAAAAAAAAAAAATTCTATTAACAATGACAGAAAATATATCAAAATAGGAAAGAGACAAAAAAAAGCTCTCTGAAGAGTCACAACAGACCAGCTATTAGTGTGTTTACAGTTGTTAAAAAAGAGTGGAGACACATGTCTGCTGCAGTGAACACAGTAAAAGGAGGAGGGCAGAGCCTCTCGAGGAGTTGTTTTTCACAGGCCTGTGTGGTATGTGTGCGCGTCCCAGCCCAGTCAGACCCACCTCACTGCTGGCTGGTTGGCATTCCTGCCTAACTCTGTAATTATGGCTCCTCTCCAGCTCTCTATGCTACGCTCTCCCTACAAAACTGTACTGTTACATGGCGTGAGACCTGGCCTCTTCAAAGGCACGTGCTAATCACCGGGCCATTTAGTTCAGACTTTTAACAGTCTTAACAATAACTCATCACTGGGTGGAAAAAAGCTTTGACAACAGTGACGGGTAACAGCTCTGCTGAGATAAAAACATCATCACTTACAGATTAGTATCATTAATCAAGGTGATATTTTTCAACCCAGCACCGAGCTTAAAATGATGTGATAGTGAATTAAACAATACATAAAAACATATTTCTTCTGCTTTAAATCCTCACTATTTGTTAACACTTGCGAGTGTGAACGTGTACAAGTCCAAGTATCATCATTCTGCTGAAAATGAGACAGCAGTGGTTGTAGAGGAAGCTTTCCTGTGTGTGCTAACACATCTGCCTGCCACTGCTGTGAGAGCTACGTGTTAAAGTAAGGTTTTATGGTTACAGACTTGAAAGGCATCCTCTTTATGTAGTGACCGTTTCCTAAAAGCCAAGCCTAAACTCCCCATCAAAACTTCAACAAAACACTCTCGGCAAACCTTTCTGCAGAGGTTAAATAGCTTTAAAAAAATTGGAATTGAAAAAATGTTAAAGTATTAAATAAAGCATTTTTTTTATTAAATAAATTTGTAAAGATGACTTGATGGTCTGTGATCCATATGACCCAGCTTTGAAGAAGCTGGAAGCTAAATTGCTGACGTTTTTTAATTAATTATTTCACAAAGTGTTGGATCCCTGCCATCTTTACCTCTCTACTTTCTTTTTACCAATGTGTTGCTAATTAATTAATTGTTATTAGTTTTGATCTATTAAACCAAGTCTTTTGATTATTATGTTAATATATGTTTCAATAAAAGACACTGGAGAAGTTGTGTTTCTACTATTGCTAATTAAACATAAGGTTTAATGTGCATTCTGCTTTTATTCTTTTTTTATAGAGATCCTCTTCACTGGTGTGTAGGGAGCTAAAAATGAACTACGAAACTGAAGCCAAAGACATTGGCCACAGAACCTGTTTAAAATTAATTAATTTGCAGTAAATAAGCAAACACTGAAAGAACAACAAAGACTTATGAAACCCAACTTGGTGTGTTTCTTAACAATGTTATTGCTGAAGTAAACTGAATGAATAAACCAAAAACGTAACAGAATTCGAAAGGAAATTCAGACAATATACACCATTCATGGAGCTGAGGGCACATGACAAGCCTGCAGCAGAAGGATTAGGACGATCAGCTGAGCACGACTCAATACCACATTGTTCCTCGCTGCTCACCGCTTGTTTTTCCTCCAGCTCTCCTAGCAGCTTATCAGAGGAAGGCAGGACCAAATCTCTCCCCCCTGTGCCTACCAAACTTCAATCACTCACAGTCCACTTCCCACTATAAACCGATTACAAGCCTCTACACTGCGGTGCGAAAATGTCAAAGCTTTTGTGATACTCTGAGCTTTGTTTAAAATCATAAAGATTTGGACAATGTGCTTTTTAAAAAAAATATATATATATATATAAAAAAAACATGTTGAAATAAACACAATGACTAGCAATCAAGAACATCAGCTTTGGCCATGAGATTACAAAGCACACTGCTGGCTTTGTCCACGGGTCACATCTGTATTGGAGTGACACACAGCACGCTGCTGTGCAAATGTATCAGGAAGGGTGTGTACCAGCCTGAACTCATCCTACATTTAGCCTCTTATTGTCTCTGCTGCACACTGATAACAAACATTGCCTGCTATTCACACACATCTCATGCACTCTATCAAAGGTTGATGTTTCAATCTGGATAACAAATTACAGGCCCAGTCAAAACATGGAGACAGACTCCTGGATCGGGATTTTTGCCTGTGATTCACGTGTAAAGGGAAAGATTAACCACATATAACTATTTTAATGAATACACTGACATACATATTTTTAAATCATATACATTCATTCCCTGCTCGCCCCTGCGGGCAGTCAATCCTTCAAGCTTGGGTCCTCTACCAGAGGCCTGGGAGCTTGAGGGTCCTGCGCAGTATCTTAGCTGTTCCTAGAACTGTGCTCTTCTGGACAGAGATCTCCGATGTTGTTCCAGGGATCTGCTGGAGCCACTCGCCTAGCTTAGGAGTCACTGCACATAGTGCTCCAATTACCACTGGGACCACCGTTACCTTTACCCTCCACATCTTCTCAAGCTCTTCTCTGAGCCCATGGTATTTCTCGAATTTCTCGTGCTCCTTCTTCCTGATGTTGCTGTCGTTCGGGACTGCTATGTCAATCACTACGGCCGTCTTCTTCTGTTTGTCTACCACCACTATATCCGGTTGGTTAGCCACCACCATTTTGTTCGTCTGTATCTGGATCTTAGCTCAGTCACTCTCCACCACCCTAGGGGGCGTCTCCCATCTTGACCTCAGGACTTCCAGGCCATACTCAGCACAGATGTTTCTGTATACAATGCCGGCCACTTGGTTATGGCGTTCCATGTATGCCTTACCTGCTAGCATCTTGCACCCTGCTGTTATGTGCTGGA
>VUQR01032116.1:0-11883 GCA_015108515.1 Hemichromis elongatus
TGGAGAAATTTGTTTCCTTGATATTTTGATGTTATGGTAGTAATATTGTTGGTTTTGTTTTGCTCCTAGCTCGAACGGTGTCTTCACTGAATGTTTCAATAAATACTTTTCCAATAAAACCTCTGTGAAGCATCAGTATAAAAGACCATCATTCAGCCAGGGATGCTACAATGTGTATTTAAAACATTTAATCTTTTTAAAGACATTTAACTTAAAATTAAACCAATATTATGTGTGGTTGTTCGATTAATTCACAGAACACATCTTCCAGTTTAACATGTAAAACTAAGATGATATTTGGTTCCTAAAAATTGAGCAGTTTTTTAATTTTATGATTTGCATACAGGTCGTTTTGTGCTGAAAGTTGGATTAGGTTCCATGTCTATTTAGGAATGCAAATCAAGACCAGGTTCCAGCTTTTAAATGCATCAAAATCCCGTGCCAAACAGGCTTATCAGTTCCTGTTATCAGTGCTTTTCTGTTTTCCTCACAGTTCCACAGGGCATAACAAATGTCAGGACTGTGGTGCTTTGGCACACCTGAATCACATGCAAAGCTATGTTTTTTTTTCTGACACCAGAACTAATGGGAAGCATCTGTAGCAATAAAATATTTTTCGTTATCCCTACTGATGATATAATAAACAAGTAGATCTGTACTATAACATAAAGATTTGACACCTAAAACCTACTGTTCTTTTGTGTATTGATAGTTTGATATCATACAAAGATCGATCTGGAGTCCTTCATTAATAGCACGAGTACAGATTTTGTTTGTGTTCATCTTAAAGCATGTGGAGGAAGCATTTGTTCCTGTGTAACTGCCGGTGCAGTTTTGTGGAGCAGATATCATTGATGTCATTTGACAGACATGCACGTTAAAGCTTTCTGTATTCACCTGCAGATAAAGCCACCAGTCAACTGCTTCTGGAGACTGACTGGGAATCCATTCTGCAGATCTGTGACCTCATTCGACAGGGAGACACACAGTGAGTGATTCTGCTTTCTTCCCCTCTAGATTCAATAGAGCTTCGATTATTGTCTTCAAAGTTTTTGAAATAAACATACTTGAGAGAGTTTACTTATTAATTTTATGCCACTGATTCTGAATTAAGCAATATCTGTGTTTTGTCCTTGCAGAGCTAAATATGCTGTCGGAGCCATTAAAAAGAAGCTGAATGACAAAAATCCACATGTGGCGATTTATGCACTTGAGGTAAGATGTGTGGAAAGTATATTATCAATAATACAAAGTGTCAGTTGCCTGTAAACGTAGTCTGATTTTTGCGTTTGTTGGTGTGTTCTCTTGTTTTATGTTGACTTGGCATCTGGTGTGTTGAGGTATTGAAAATAATGCAGCCTCACTCTTCAGGTCCTGGAATCAGTGGTGAAGAACTGCGGTCAGACGGTGCACGATGAGGTGGCGAGTAAGCAAACCATGGAGGAACTGAAGGAGCTGCTTAAGGTGACATTCATTTTATCTACTCCCTCTCTGCTCAGGTCCCACCGCACTCTTCTCAATGTCATTCAGAGATGGCCTGTGTTGTCTTTTCGTTGTGACACTTAATTTGCTGGCAGAGGTGGGATGGAGCAGTTGTCTTTGCTTAATCAATGAAGAGTTTAGACTTTAGTCAAACCATAGTGAAAAACACTGGCTACAGATTCTTGGAAACCCTCAAAACCCAAAGGTGTACATGTTAGAGTGAGGTTGAAGTGAGTGGCCACATAGTGGGTCACATATTCAAGCAGCTGATACTAAGTGAACTTTTTAAATAACAGGTTTAGAGTCTTTAGAGTGCTTCAATTATATATATTTGGCTGGAGGCTTCATAAGCCTTCCCCCTCTCTTATGAGCACTCACTCTTTCAGCTGACTGGATTACAGCATGAGCTAGCAATATCTGATTGGATCCTTACCGTATCACGTGACACAGGCTGTATACCTCATGCTGGTTTCAACTTCCTGGTGATGTCATTGCCTTGTGACAGGAGTCTTTTTTTTTTTTACAGACAATAACAAGGGACTTCCCACCTCAGAGTCTTGATGAATTCAGTGTGTTATTTGACAGTAGAATACAGAAACAACAAAACTAGGCCATTTTTGTATTTCTTTCTTTAATTCTTCTAGAAACAGACGGAACCAAATGTCAGAAACAAGATCCTTTACCTGATCCAGGCCTGGGCTCACGCTTTCCGCAATGAACCAAAATATAAGGTGGTTCAAGACACCTATCAGATCATGAAAGTGGAGGGTAAGTTTGAACGAGTCCTTTCACCTGAAATGAAACCAAAGGATCTCTGAAAGCTTACTGACACAGATTAATGTTTTCTAACATTCCGCTTAAAACGCTGCGATAACATTTCAGATAATTTGTAACAATTGGATAGTTTCACTGTATGAGCAACAGAGCTCATTTTATTGTCAAAGGTTCATCAGCAGCCTCTTTGTCATTTTGTAGTTGTTTTAAAAAACAATTCTGCTTTTTGTTTGTCTGCAGGTCACGTTTTCCCTGAGTTTAAAGAGAGTGACGCCATGTTTGCTGCTGAAAGAGTAAGATATTTTGTGTTTCTTGTTTTACTGGTCTGTGAAGGGAGTTATGTTTTTGTGGTATGTGCCCCATACATTCAGATGTAGTTGAGTAACATGATGTCTGCCTTGTTTGTCCAGGCCCCTGACTGGGTTGATGCTGAGGAGTGTCACCGGTGCAGAGTTCAGTTTGGTGTTATGACAAGAAAGGTAGGTCGGGCCTGTTTGTAACTAGGGCACTTGGAGGTTTTATGGTTTCCTTCATTCATTTGATGCTGTGGGTGTGTGTGCGCCTGTGTGTATGTGGTACATGCTCACAGTGCATGTGTGGAAATCAACCTCATTTTGCGTTCTGTGCGTTCTCAGCACCACTGTCGAGCCTGTGGCCAGATTTTCTGCGGCAAGTGTTCGTCTAAGTACTCCACCATTCCGAAGTTTGGGATCGAGAAGGAAGTGCGTGTGTGCGAGCCCTGCTTTGAGCAGCTTAACAAGTGAGTCCACAGATGTGATTAAAATGCCAGAATTAGTGTGAAAAACAGGCTGTGTGTCACATGGTGGCCTTGGATGGTACAAGTGTTTATGTCTCTAGTAACTGTTTCAGTGTTGCAAAATTGTCTAAGGTGCAACAGATTAAAAACAATGAATGCATGACTAATTTTATTCAAGATAGAAATAATATGTAGATGTGTTATGACTGGGAAAATATGATATGATTAGATATGTGCAGCTGTGGTGCTGAGTCAGGGAGATGAGTAAAGTAGAAACGAGTACTAGTAGGTTAGAGGTACAGCAGAGGTGGAAAAGGCAAAGGTTTAGTGTGAGCTGTATGTGAGGCTGGACACGAAGGAATGAAAACAGGACTTGTATCAACTGAATAGGCGAACAGATGAAGCTGGAAAGGATGTGCAGTATGTAAGGGTGATTAAGGGTAGTGATGAAAATGTACTAATGAGTGAGAGTGTGTTTTGAGAAGGTGGAAGAAATACCCTTAAAGGGAGACGTGGAAAGACTAATAATAAAAAATGGTATGTAGATATTTTAAGATAGTTTATTTTTAAAATCGGCATTATGTAAACGTAGGCAAATTATCTCTGCAACCATGTAACGTGTTCTAAAGCGTGTTTGCACATGTTTGATGGCTCATATTGAAAGACTGGTGGTAACACTGGGTGTTACCAGCAGTGTGGTCAAACTTTGCTCCAATCTGTTCATAAATTGCTTCACTCACAGCTGGTAATTCACAGGACAATGCAGAAATGTTTTAGCGGGAAGTGTGCAGCTAAAATCGGGAAATAGCTAGTATGTTGTAACCCATGTAGTTAAGTTTAGTTTCTAAAATACAGTAAAGAAAATAAATAGATGTCTAGTAATAGTCTAGTAAGTAATGTTTAGAAATAAAGCTTTTCACAAGACGTGTTTTCCCAAAGTGCTATGCAATCGGAATAATGAAAGCTATAAATAATTATAATTGAAATATAATAGAAAGTTAAAATAAGAATCTCAGCAGAAGGCCTTGTTAAATATGTTTTAACCGATGTCTGTCAGAATGAACAGCTCAGAAAGCAGTTCAGTTTCCATCTTTCAGCATCAGAAGAGAGTCAGAAAAAGGTTAGTTCAAAGCTCTTTTAAAATGGACTGAAGCAAAGTGGAAAAGTGTTCTGTGTTGTCAGATTAATTGAAATTTAAAATTCTTTTTGGAAAACATGAATATTACATCCTCTGGACTAAAGAGGAGGTGGTTTACTATCAGTGATCAGTTCAAATGCTTGCCTCCTTGATGGTACTGGGGTACATCAGCACCTGTGGAACTGGCAGTCTGTACATCTGGAAAGGCATTATTGGTGTAAAAAGTTTTTAAAACAACATATGCTCCAAATTAGATGACGTCTTTTTCAGGGAAGTTATTGCAAGACAATATTATACCGCCTACTCTATTACAACAACATGGCTGAAAGCAGCATGAAACCAAAACCACAACGAAGAACATCCAGGAGTACAGAGTAGCTAGAGTCCCACGTCTCACAGTAACTGGACAGCATGCCTTAGAAAAATGTTTACGTGCAAAAGAAAATAATAAATAATGTATTATATAAATAGGTTATGCAAACAAAATAAATAAATTAAAATGGCATTTACTTACTAGAAGACTTTGCTACATTAGTAGCAATAAAACAAGTTCTGACAGTGTTGTATTTTTTGTTTGAGGTAGTTCTAATGTTAATCTGTGTACACACACGTGTGCTAGTGAAGGAGTGAGCAAATATGTGGAATCCTTTAAAAGAACATGTGGCAGTTGCAATAAAGCAAAATTTGCACATCAACAGTTTTGCTTTGAGGCAATTTTTCCTGCAGCAGGAAACAGACATGTTGATGATGATGATAATCTCGTTATAATCATGATAGCATATGTATGTATATATATTTCTGTATGTTTCCTATCTCCTCTGTAATGGGTGGGCCAGTCAGGGCAAAATTTGTATGAGCATCTCCGCACATACATGATGAATAATGTTGAAGTAATAAATCAGACGTTAAGACATTTCAGCTTCGACTTCAAGAAATGATGATATGCTTTTTCACTGTTTCCTGTTTTTATACACTAAACAAACAGCTGATAATCCAGATGTAATGATAGTAAAGGTTGTTGGTTACTGTTTTTCTCTAATGTAGCAGCTTTCTGTATGTTAACTGGGAAAATATTTAAACAAAAATATAACATAACTTTAGTGAATAACAACTTTGTCTGTCAGTATGTGTGTTTGGATGAAGAGCCAAAATCCAAATGGGAGTAATTTGAAAGTGTTTCCCATGATGCTTTGTTATATTGTTCTGTATTTGGAGTACTACTGTTGTTTCAAGCAGCATGCTTGAAACTCTGATTTACGAGGTTATTTGTCCTCCCTGATCCCTTTTCCTTACCAGCCACCCCTCCCTCTCTCCTCCACTTAGGAAAGCTGAAGGAAAAGCCCCTTCCTCAGGCTCTGCTGAACTACCACCTGAATACCTGACCAGCCCACTGTCCCAGCAGTCACAGGTAATAATTAGTGTGGATGGCTCATTAAGCATCCACAGTATTGTTCTTTTTTTAATTATTTTTATTTCATCTTCCGTACGTTTTTCGCCGTCTATCTCCTCTGACACCATTCGACGTAGAGAGACTGTTCGACCACGGTTAGATTCCTCTTCTTTTGGACATGACTGCTTCTACTTTTCTCGTCTTTAACTTTTATATTTTTTAAGTTATTCCACTTTATTCAACAAAAATTTTACCATGTATTTCAATGGGAGGGTCACTCGGGGCTGGGATTGGCTGGTCGATACAGCTGCCAGCCAATCCCAGCGCACGTCCTCCGGGATGTGGGCGGGGCTTAGCGCCGGAATTCCTATGATCTTAAAGTCGTTCAGCTATGAGCATCCACGCTGCAGTTGCTTCAGAAAATGCATTCTCTAGTTTGACTCTGGAATACTTCTCCTGTTTCTGCTCCACGGACCTTACCAGCACTCTTCTTTCTCACCAGATGCCCCCCAAGAGAGACGAGGCTGCCCTGCAGGAGGAGGAGGAGCTGCAGCTGGCCATAGCCCTTTCTCAAAGTGAGGCTGAGGAGAAGGAGCGAATGGTGGGTGCTAAGCTGAAATGCTCATTTTTTTGTATTAGTGTGTTTGTTATCAGCTAGTACATAGAATAAAAGCTGAATGCTTACACACAGCTGAATGTTCAATTGCAGAGACAGAAGAATTCGTACTCGATGTATCCCAAAACTGATCCCACCCCAGTAACTTCCTCAGCACCCCCAGTCAGTACCCTCTACACTTCCCCTGTGGTAAGGCTGTTTCCAGCAAAATCATTTGTACTCCACAAAAAAAATTTTCATCATTTTAAAAACATGTTTGAAGGGTTTTTATTTTTGTTAAGCAAATTTTAAAATGGGTTTTTGACTGTTTTGAACCACATTGCAGAACTCCTCTGCTCCATCAGCTGAAGATGTAGATCCTGAGGTACTGTCATATATTGCTCTTCTCAAACATTTACATTATGGTTGATTAATGGAAATGCTACACCATGCATTAAAAGCTAATAAGGAAATGTGACATCATTCCAGCTGGCCCGTTATTTGAACAGAACATATTGGGAGAAAAAACAGGAAGAGGCTCGCAAGAGTCCCACCCCCTCAGCCCCTGCCCCTGTGACATTGGCTGAGCCACTTCCAGCAATCAGTCAGCCCGTGGAAAGTCACGTCCCTGTCCAGCCTGTCAACATAGTGGAGGTATGCTGAAGTTGTGTGTTTTAAAAAAACAAACAAAATAAAACTGAACGCAAACAAGCCCCTGCTCATGGTTTGCCCTGTTCATCCCCTCTTTCAGCAGCAGTACCAGAATGGTGAATCAGAGGAGAACCATGAGCAGTTTCTGAAGGCTCTGCAGAATGCTGTCACCACCTTCCTGAATCGCATGAAGAGCAACCACATGCGTGGGCGAAGCATCACCAACGACAGCGCCGTGCTCTCTCTCTTCCAGTCCATCAACAACATGCACCCACAGCTTTTGGACATCCTCAACCAGCTAGATGAGAAGCGATGTAAGTGTTGGCCTTGTGTAATTGTGTCCATGATTATAGATTTCTCTCTCCCCATGTCCACGCTCTGAACTGTGATGATCCGTGTCTTGTCAGTGTATTATGAAGGGCTGCAGGACAAGTTAGCTCAGGTTCGTGATGCTCGAGCTGCTCTCAACGCACTCCGGGACGAACACAGAGAGAAACTGCGTCGTGCTGCAGAGGAAGCGGAAAGACAGAGGCAGATCCAGCTGGCACAAAAACTGGAGATCATGAGGCAGAAGAAACAGGTACTGAACTGAATCTGTTCAATGAGAGTTCAGATATAAGTTATTACCATGCTCACAGGTATTTCTTTGGACTGTAGGAGTATCTGGAGATGCAAAGACAGTTGGCCATTCAGCGCCTCCAGGAGCAGGAGAAAGAGAGGCAGATGCGTTTGGAGCAGCAGAAGCACACCATCCAGATGAGGGCCCAGATGCCTGCTTTCTCTCTTCCCTATGCCCAGGTACACATTTTATGCTCCATCTGGCCTCAGACTGAACTCAACCCAAGGATAATCTATTCAGTAAATTCACTTGATATCTCAGAAACCAAATGTCTCAATAATAGCAGAAATATGTGAACCTAAAGAATACATTTTAACTAATGAAACAGCATTTTTCAGATTTCAGCTGTGGACTTTTCATGATACTTTTGAACTGTTCAAGGTTCAATAAAATCTTCTAGAGAAATTTTAATGCTGTCTTTATTTGCTGCTGTGTAGATGCAGTCCTTGCCCCCCAATGTCGCGGGAGGGGTGGTATACCAACCTGGTGCTCCGCCCAGCTACCCAGGCACTTTCAGCCCCGCTGGTTCCGTGGAGGGTTCACCTATGCACAACATCTATATGAATCAGCCAGGGCAGACTGCACCAGTACAGTACCAGGCTATGCCTGGTCCTACCACAGGTGAGGAGGTTAACAAGAAAAACGACCAGCTGAAAAGACAAGAAATCTACCAACTTTGGTTGTCTGGCATTACAATTAAAGATATCATCTAAAATCTTTATTGTTCATTACAATGTATGTTTTTTGTTTTCCCTTTCTTTCAGATCCCAATATGGTTAATGCATACATGTACCCGCCTCCAGGAACTAATGGGCAGCCCGCACCTCCGCCTGGCCAGGCTCCACCCACAACTAGTCCACCCTACTCCACCTATCAGCCCACACCTACGCAGGGTTACCAGGTCTGATGAAGCTCCACTTAAATTCTCTGATTAATACATCAAATGCCACAAAAACGTTTAAAGATGAAGGGATCTCACTGTTGTCTGTGTTTGTGCAGAATGTAGCCTCTCAGGCGCAGAGTATGCCCCCCATGTCCCAGGCACCCCCCACTAACGGTATGGGTTATATGGGTTACCAGCCGTACAATATGCAGAACATGATTTCAGCATTGCCGGGACAGGACCCCAATATGCCGCCCCAACAGCAGTACATGCCAGGCCAGCAGCCCATGTATCAGCAGGTCAGTCGTGTATTATATATTTAAAGCTTCAGAAAGGCTAAAGTTAATTGATTCAACTGTTATCCACATTTAACACATAAAAGCCTTCTATATTTTTATCTTTAGTATTTTTATTTTTATTTAGGTTATTTAAATGTCAGTCCTGGCTAATCTTCCTATTTTTTCTTGTGCTGCTAGGTTGCTCCCCCTGCTGGCCCCCCGCAGCAACAGCCACAGCAGCCGCAGCAGCAGGCACCTCAAACCGTGCCAGGCAGCGTAGAGGCACAGCTCATCTCCTTCGACTGAAGAGCCGCACGCTGCTGGATCTAACACACTACAGCTCCTCTCCCTGTTTGGTCTCTTTCTTCTCTCTCTGGACTCTGAGGATACCCTCTGGAAACACACACATAATTCCCACTTTCCACCTCGCTGTGATTTTTGTGGCAACGTGAAATGTTGTGATGATGTTGCAGAACTGTTGCATTCCTTGCCCCTCCCCTGCTGAAGTATAAGAATCAGGAGGGGTAAAGCTGCAATGGGAAGCGCCATAACCAAGAACTTTCACCCTCTTCCTCCTTCTTTCCAGCTGATATGTATGTAGTATCTCCTTATAAAATGAATAACTGAAGAGCAGAAATAGGAGTGGTATTAAAGTTAAAGAAAATATGACCACTTAGGAGATTTAAAAAAAAAAGAAAAAAGAAGACGCAACCATCCTTTCTCATGTTTTTCTAAATCTAAATTTGCATGTTAAAATGTCAGTTCTTTTCTGGAATGGAAGCAAATTATTTCAGCGTGTTTTAGCAGTTTAGGAAGTGACTGAGAAACATCTGTATTCACTGTTTAAGATGCCGTTGGTATGTCTGAAGAGTGAAAGCACAGTCAGACGCCTGGAAAAAATCTCACGAACGCATCTGCGTCAGATTCAGCTGTAATTTTTATATCATCCCTTCTCATAATTACAAATTAGTCTTCTTTTTTAATTGGGTGGGGGCGTTTCTTTGTTGTGTGCTGCTTCAACTGTGTGTTAATATAGTTTCAGAGACGATGCAGAGATTAGCACCCTATGGGAGAAGTGTTTAGAAAATTAGCTGGGTGGTTGTTTAGTCCTCATCAATTATACTTAATAAACTAAATCATTAAAATCCACAATTAGTAACAATAAAATATTTATACTAAAAGCAGTCCAGCAATTCTAATAGCATCTTGCATCTCTTCTGCTAAAGCGACTTGTGTTGCCGAACATCGAGCGCCATCACAAAACAGAAGCGTATGACCTTAACCTGTAATAAAGTTTCCTCCAGGAGTCCAGCCTCCGTCCTATTAGTTGTAATTATCACATATACAGATGCTTGCAAAGTAAGTACAGGTGGGCACTCTTTCTAAAGTCTACTTGAGTATCCAGAAGTGAAGAACAGCTTGCAGAGAAAACATGATGTGCTGCATGTATCACACACCCAATCAGTGATTTCTGTAACTCTTCAGTTGGCGTCTGTGAACTTCTTTATTCCAACATAATGATCTGACTTTGAAGTCATTTTAAAATTATATTTAATAAATATCTGGTTCTTACTGTCCACATGCTTCGACTTTTATTTTGTAACCACACACGGAGGGGGGGTTATTAAAGCTTTTATTCAACTATATTATCACATCACAGAGGGGTTTGAATTGTCTTTTACAAATATAAAGGCTATAAACTTACATTCATAATTGATGTGAACTAATAATTTCCTTTTTTTATTTTTGGCTTCTTTAGAGTTTTCTGAAGATGAGGCATTTGTAGTATTCTTCCATCTCAATCTAAAAGAAGGAAACATTACAGGTGTTAAAGGCATGCTGCTGGGAGATGGAATTGCCTCTAAGCCGAGATGCGTGACTTACTATCCGCTCCATACGCATCCCGTTCCCATAGGCCAGCTGCCTGAGCACGTCGATGTCTGGAAGACCCCAGTCAGGATTCCTGTGTGCAACAGAATCTTATAATATCTTATCCTAACAGCCAACCTCATACACATATTACCAAACACTTGGTACCCACATTTTTCGTAGCTCCTCATCCAGCTTTTCGTTACAACTTGGTGTGATGATGCCATTAATAGCATACACCTGAGAAATGTTTTGAGTTGACATCAGTTAGCAGGTTCAGGTTTATTTGTAGCGTAATTAACTATCATTACCTACCCCATATGTTATCAAAAGACCGTTTTGTTTGAGGATCTGTCCTGCTCCACTGAACACTCCCTGAGAAAATCATTAGTAAATAAAATACAGTTTGGAGAATCGGTTTTAAAATGATAAATGTGTCCCAGTACTCTGGGGATTTATCTCAGTCTCTTTAGTTGATTTATAAGCGACCAGGCCTACCTGGGCTGTTTTGAAGGCGCTGTATTGCAGTAAGTTAATGGAAATGATAACGTCACAGGAGTTGTGACTCAGTCCTGCCCATTTCTCCCATGGTTCACTGGCATCCAGGTGAACAGGTGGTAGCACCGTCTTTGCATGGGTTGCAGCAATGTACGCCTTGATACTGCCAACAAGGTGTGTGTGAGCTTAGTATTAGATTTAATGTCAAATCCATAGGCTTCAAAAAAATCACTTGTTTAAATAGATCATTAAATTAACTTGAGTCTGTTTATAAATCTTCTTGACACATATTGACACATCAACATGGCAGGCACTTACTGAAAGGCACAAACCTCTCTAGAAAATCCTCTTTGATGTCTGATGGCTGCCAAATGACAAAGGGCATCTTCTGAGCAAACCGTATGATATGCTGGCCAGTTCCAGAACCAAGCTCTAAAGCAAATAACTGCCTGTGTGACTGGCTCTCCAACACATCTTCGAGCGTTGAACAAAGACTCTCCCAGTTCCTTTCAGCCTGAGGAGACAGCAGCATGGCCTGGAGGAAAAAGAAAAGGAAAGATGTGTGCCTCTTTTATCTAGCATTTCACTCCCATGCATTACAGTGTTCTCTCAGGGGATGCTTCTTACCTTTTATTTGCACTGGCTAATAAAGGCCAGTGGAGGGAATGGCATGTTGGTGGATGATGGTAGCAGCAGATGGGTGGAGAGATTACCTGGTTAAGAGGATTTCCTTTGTGCTCCTCCCCAGTGTCCAGGTGCCCAACATTGGTATGCTACAGGTAGGATATACACACATCTACAGCAAATAGTAGGACAGATGTAGTCTTGAGTCACCTCTTAGTTCTTTCTCCTTGCTTGCAACGAGCCAGATCACTTTACATTTTTAAAGTGGTCTTTACTAATAATTCTCCAATTCTGGGGGGGGGGGGGGGGGGGGAAAGGGGGGGCC
>VUQR01032118.1:0-17511 GCA_015108515.1 Hemichromis elongatus
CTCAACTCTCGGTGGGGACGTCATCCGTACACCACTTTTGCATGACACGACACATTTCTGTCTGTTTCACAGCATGATATTTTTAACACGCTGCTCTCTGTCGCACTGTTTTCCATTTTTTATCGTGCCAAGGTGATTGCGCCCATCAGTCAAGAGTTCATATTGAGTTTTTAGTATCTTACAGTGCTCAGTGCCTTTATATATCTTTGGAAACCACAGATGCATTTACTTCAATACAGATTTGAATAGAAATAAGCAGAACTTCCTCGGGTTAAACTCTGATGCACATTTGCTTTGGCCGTCTGTGCTGGAGCACATGCTTGTGTGTGTGTCTTATGGTGTATCTCAGTGCAAATAGTGTTAGCAGACATAAAAGGGATGAGCCACAGAGGGCATCAGATGGAGCGATTATTGCTCTAGACACACCTTCTGACTCGGATAACCCAGATCCTGATGTTTGTGGACTGAGTTCATCGTGGAAACTGAGACCAAATGCATGAAACATGCATCCTGCAACCCATCTTTAATCTTTTTAACCACTGTAACTCTGAGCACACGTGGACAAAAAACCCACAGTGAGCCAGAAATGTTTTTAATAATTAATACTTACTAATTAATACTTTGTCTGCTCTGTCATTTAATGTATTGGCCAGAGAAAAGGATTGTAAAAAAAAAAGGCTTACTGTAGTTCAACAATCCATCACTACGTGCAATGGTACAACTGTTTGTGGGATTGTTATCTCACAAACATACATTAGTTATTGGCAGTGATGTCATATCAAAGACTGTATGCAAATAGTGGATATGTTAGATCTCCACACTGCCAGAAAATCAAATCAGAGATAGGAGTGTTGTTTTGTTGGCTTCATAAGGGGGTGGCCTCCAGCTTGCGCGAGAGAGGTTCGGAGCCCAGTGTGAAGTGGTGGGAAAGAGAATGAGCACCTCCAAGTCTGAGGCCATTGTCCTCAGCCAGAAAAGAGCGGAGTGCCCACTTCAAGTCAGGGATGAGTTGCTGCCCCAAATGGAGGAATTGAAGTATCTTGGGGTGTTGTTCAAGAGTGAGGAGAGAGGGGAACGGGAGATCGACAGACAGATTGGTGCTATGTCATGGTGAAAAGAGAGCTGAGCATAAAAGCAAAGCTCTCAATTTCCCGGTCGAGCTACGTCTCTACCCTCACCTTTGGTAATGAGCTTTGTGTAGTAAATGAAAGAGTTAGATTGTGGATACAAGAGGTGGAAATGAGATTTCTCTGAAGGGAGGCTGGCCTCTCCCTTAGAGATAGGGTGAGGAGTTTAACTACTGGGAGGGGCTCAGAGTAGAGCTGCAAAGCCTCCGCATCGGAAGGAGCCAGTTGAGGTGGTTCAGTAATCTGACAAGGTTCTCTGCTTAGGCTACTGCCCCTGGATAAGCCGAGGAAAATAGATGGATAGATGTGCAACAGATCAATTCTTCTTCTTGCTTCTCACCACAGCAGATCATCTGTTGCTATCTCATCCTATCCTTAGCATCTTATTCTGTCACACCAACCCTCTGCATGTCCTCCTTCACTACATCCATGAACCCCCTGTGTTGTCTTCCTCTTTTCCTCCTGTCTGGCAGTTCCATATTCAGCATCCTTTGTCTGATATATCTTCTATCCCTCCACTGCACGTGTCCAAACCATCTCATCCTTGACTCTCTAACCAAACTGCTCAGCCTGAGCCGTCCCTCTGATAGATTCATCACTTCACTGTCTCAAAACCATACATCATTGAAGGCATCGCTACCATCATGTAAATCTTCTCTTTCACTCCTGTCACTGCTTCCATCAAAGCAATGACTTAATTCAAGACTTACTACCACTGACTGACTTATAGCTTTCAACCCCATTTTAAACAGGGTATGAGTTTTTACAATAGTTTCAAACACATTTTAGACACAAATTATAAACTGTCTTTCCTAATGTATGCTGTCTTACGAACCAAAAGTTTATTGTTATTCTAATTTGATGCACAGACACTTGTTCAGTATCACTTTTCAACAAAGGGTACCTGTGATGCACCAACCTAATACTCCATGGGTTTTCTGACTTGCAGATTATAGATCCTGGAGCATTAATAAGGGAGAACAAGACATTAGCAATACATGACTTCCAACCAGAAGATTGGAGTTTGAGTTTTATCTTAACTTTCTCAGACTAAAACTTCTACTTTACTTTGGGTTTTTATTTTTCCATTTAGGATTCTGTTTTGGGTTAAAATACAACCTTTTATAAGCGTCATAAACTGTTCCACCTTTTCCTGTTACCACAGTAACTGGAAATGGTACCAGCCAAGCCATCTGCCCACGGCCACATGGTGTCTTTCTAAATGTTGACGATCTTCTATTGAACTGGGACGAACCTGCACATTGAAAACTGAAGCTAAAATCGGTGCTCGGTGCATTGTAATGTTACTCCTACACGTCCTGACCAACAGTCTGTATCTTTCAACTCGGGGGGACTGAGCTCAGATATTTTAGGTGCAGTGAAAGCAAAGACTACACATCAGTGACTTATTAAGATTAAGTTGACAATTGTGCCTTTTTAGTGGTGTTTTATGTGGCATTATCTACATAAACCCACTTTAAGGGGGAACTTGGTCATTTGAAAACAAATAAATGATCAAAATTTTATTAGTGACTCAGTCGTTAGTCTCCTGTTGCTGTATTGATCTGCACCCATCGCTTACACAGTATACTTGGCCTGCGAGATCTCAGTTTTCCTCTGTTTTCTCTTTATTGATTTTCACACCTGAAATTTTTACTAGCAGCTTTTCATGGTTTGCAAATGCTTCCTGTTTTTTTATTCGCCTTCATTTTTAACATCCCACAATTTTAAAATGTTTCAATACTTCTTCTCTTGATGATTTTTTTTGTTTAAATTCCCCTCCTTCTCATAACTTAAAGATCAGGAGGAGCCGCTGTCAGGATATCCAAGAGAGGAACTATCGGAAAGGGGACATTTCAGATTGTGTCTTAAACAATAGGAAGTCTCTGCTCTTTACCACTTACTTTCCCATCATGCATTTTGATCTAGCACTGTTGGCAGAGTGCAACCATTTTCCATCCAACCAGTGTCCTTATGTTTTATAAGGCTGCCTCGTTTAAACATCACATAGCCAATACTGAAATTCATCGTTTTCACCCTGACTTTACTGCACCCTTTGATTCAGGTAGAGCTCATCAATTACAGCTCCTTGATTAGTGTAGAGTGTGCACAAGCTCTGCTCTTTGAAAGCATAATATTACAGTCCTCCCTTTCCCACCCATACTTTACACACTAATAGACTGAGCCAGAAGCAATCTTACTGCCTCTTCATGTACAGTAATTGGGGGAATACTGAGCTGTATGTGGGGCAGGCTTACGGGGAGGAAAATGGGGCTACAACATGTGTAGCGTAATTAGTAACCCTAAAGGAATTTCACTTCTCAGCTTCCCTGCAACAGAAATACGGTCTCATAAAATACAATATGTTTGGCAAAACTGATTTTGGTTATGCCGTATATTTCCTGTTTAACTGCAGTGGTGGTTGTGTGCTCATTTTCAGAAAATGATCAAAAGCTCGTAAAGACATGAGTCGACAGCAAGCTTTTTCTTTTAGCTCTGATTTTATAACTGTACGTGCCCCACGGGAAGCACACAGGCACCTGTGTGCAATGTATGTGTTTGCAACCCTCTGCTGTATATTACTGCAATTTCTCCTGGTCTCATGGCTGCGGTTCAGTTTATTAGCTGATGCTGGATGAAAGCCAGGTGTGTTTAACTAAGCTGGGCTTCTGTGGCTCTCAGTAAGGAGTCAAATATATTGAATAACTGTCATCCCTTTGTCAAAACACTGAGAGGGCCCCCGAGGAACATCATAACGGTTTAAGGCAGCATACACTTTGAAAACAGCAAATGCCCATTCTCTCACTGGTTGCTTGCTTCAGTGAGGTGTATGGATTCAGCTTTTCCTCTGTCGTCACACAGTTCTCATTGAATATCAGTGAGGGTTTGGTTAACAGAGGATCAATATGCCAGGGCTTACAGTGCTAATTGACAATGGTACATTGCACAAACTAAAGAGAATTTAAATCAGTGGAGAATACCTGATGTGATTATGACCTTAAGCACAATTTGGGTGATGAACTTTCTTTTTCTTGTTTTGCAACTTTCATGAATGATACCGAATATTAGGGAAGTTTTTTTTTAAAACTGTTAAACCTTTATACCAACTTTAACATCACTTCTTTCACACAAGTTCACAAATGGATGTCCGTTTCCTTTGTAGCTCAAAAAGCAGACAGCTTGTTCGGGGCTGGGTCAGCATTCTGTGTTATTTTGTATTGTTTTCTTATGCTTTTATTGTTAATTCACACACTATTCTTAATTTAAGGGTCTAATTGAGTAGTTTTGAATTTTTGGATTATTTATGAAATAATGTTAAGTCTCAGTATTATCTTGAGTTGTAGTTTAGTTTAGGTCTTTTTATGTCTCCTTAGTTATGATCCTCTTTATGTCCCCAGGTGTAAGTCTGCCCTGGTCTTCTATGGCTACGTTCACACTGCAGGCGAATGCGCATCAATTCCGATTTTTTTTACCCTATGCGACCCATATCCGATCATGGTATGACAGTGTGAACGGCACAAATCCGATATTTTTCAAATCCGATCTGGGTCACTTTCGTATGTGGTACTGAATCCGATACATATCCGATGTTTTAGAAAGCGACTGCTGCTTGAACAGTCGTGTCGCGTTAAATCCTTCTTTTACGTCACTGACACAAGACAGACGGCGATTATCAGCGCCGGAAAAGACAAACGAGAAAGCATGGTGGCGGAAACTGGAGACAGAGCGAGTCAATGGACAGAAACTGAAGTTTTGGACTTGATTAGCACACGGGGAGACAATTCTATTCAAGCTAAACTTTTAGGGTCGTATCGTAACTGGCCTGTGTTCGCCATTTTTACTTCGTAACAGAGCGCGTTGTGTGTAACGTCTTCTTTTGCGCATGCGGGTGGCATTGAGGGCCGTGAACATTCACACTAGAGCGTGCTTGCTGTCACATTTTATTTGTAGTGTGAACAACCACACAGAAAAAATTGGATTTGATCAAAAAATCAGAATTGAGCATTAAGACCTGCAGTGTGAACGTAGCCTAAGTCATGTATTTTCTGTCTGTGTCTTCTCATATTATGTAGTCTAGTATTGTTTGGATCATGTCTACGTCTCTCCAGGTTTCCTGTTTTATTTTGAAATGTCTCGTTTCCCTTGTCCAGTGTGCTTAGTTTTACACTTCCCCTGTGGTGTCATCATGCTGTGAAAAATTTTCCTGTGTGTTTCCACTTCTCCTGTTCGCCCGTTGTGTATTTAGTCTGTGTCTTTGTCAGGACGTCTGTGTCACCATGTTGAGTCATCGTAATCAGAGCAGTCGTAGTCATCATAGCAGGTCATAGCAATCTTAGTAGTCATAGTTGTCACAGTTATGATGTTTGGTCACAGTTGTCTTTTAGTTTTCCCATTATGGATTACTGTTTAGTTGTCACACCTGTTATCGCCTTTGTTAATGTTTACCAGCCTAAATAAAACGGCTCGCTTTTGGTTCAAGTCTCCTCTCCGTCTCTCTTTCTGTCTGCATTTGGGTCCATTCCTTCACCACACCGGCGTACCCCGCCATGACACAACTATAGTAAAACTATCACCTTAATTAGTTACAGATGCGTCTATCTAGGGTTAATTAGCAGTGTTTATCTGTGAATCCATAAATGATGATTTAGATTCATAGGTTTGATTTTTTATTGATGCAGAAATCACCTTCAGTACATTTTGCAGAAGTGTGGCTCTATAATAAAAGCCTGCTTTCAAAGTCACAGCGTACAGCCATTTGTAACCTGAGTGTGCAAAGACAGCGTTGTTAAAAGATGTAGCTCAAGTAACATAATGGTCCACGTGCCCCTATCTCACCTTACTGAAAAATGTTGCCGAATCAAATTGAAAATGAGCATGTGTTTGAAAAAGCAATAAACCTTTATTATTTAATATTATATGACACACTCAATGTGCTAAAACGCTCTTATGGACAAAAGTATCAGCACACTTCTCCTAATCTCTGAGTTCAGATGTTGTCAGTCCCATTGTTATAAAAACCAAACAAAACCATAACAGTCATTTGTTGTATTTAAATTTTATAAAATACTAGGATAAAGGTTGAGTTTTGAATGAAAGTAGTTACTTGGATTACATTTTATATCATTAAGATCTAAAACTAAAGATCAACCGTGATATTTAAGGTTATTTTACATTTTTTGTGACATTTTATAGACCACTTAATTTGATTAAAAGTAATCTGAATTAGTTTTAATGTCGATAGATCTACGGAGCAGTTTGTTTAAGACTATTGGTTTTGCACTTTTCTGCTGTTTATGGATGTAGTGTACCAAAAACATGCAAAAATGCAACATCATTTTGTAGGTATTTTTTCTGCAGTTCTAAACTGAATAATGAATGGGGGTGGAGGGATTTTATGTAACTTAAGGTTTATTTGGTGGAAGGTTTACCATAAACAGCAGAGGTCTAAAGAGAGTTCAAACTGTTGTTTTACCTTTTCAGATTTTCTTTTGCTCCAGTCTTTCCTGCCACTTTCTAGCTGATATCCTTTTGATGCATCAGATATCTGTGTCTTCAATCCTGACCTCCTGGTAAACACTTTCTGTGCTAACAGAAGAATAAGGCTATACACACACATTCAAGTCCTCACACACAAATACACACATCCTACTGACTGCTGACAGTGTGGTCCCTGGTTCAGTGCTAAAACAGCTGTGGGTGGCTCCTCGGGGAGCTCAGTCCCTTTGATGATGTACGTTCAGCTAAAGATGTCAGCGCAACATAATGAATGTTTTAGCAGATGTGAGTGCGTGTCTTACAGCAGGGAGGAGGTCAAAGTCAATTAGGTCCAAAGAAGGTGTAACCTCGAATGGGTTTAAAGGGTCCAATATAACCAATGAGCTTCATCTTCAAAACTAAAACGGTTAGCCGCACAAAAAGCTTTGCTGGGATCTGCTCACCTGTTGTGCCCATCAAGAGATTAAATATAGTCATATTATTCATCCATTAAGCTGACTGTAACAGGGCAGGTTCTGCTATAAATGATGTTGGCGCTTTTCATTATAAGTTGTAAATGTCAGAGCAAGTGGTAGTGGCTACCAATCATCTTGGCTCAATCTGAAAATGAAAAGTAATTTTTCTGCAGTTCACTTCTCATCTTTAGCTGTGCGAGGAGTTACAAATTAACTGACAGTGCTGTTATAATTTCCTGTCTCTTCTTCTTGTTTTCATGCGAATAACACTGGGATCTTCCTCTGGACCTTTAATCCCCCCCACCCCGGCTGTCCAAGTGCATCATGCATGACTGGTTGGGCTCTTTACCAGTTAGTGTGTGTGTTATTGTGCAAATGAGCATGTCTTCCTGCAGCCAGGATTAGCAGGTTATGTGTTGCTGAAGTCTCTCCAGCATATGCACAGCGGGATGAGAGGAAATTAAGCGATTAGTGGCAGGGCTATAATAAGCAGTGACGGCCTACCTCAGGACCACCTGCAGGTGATTTGAAGGGACAGTCCACACTTCTGTCATAATGTCATTGTAGTTGCTGCTGTTTCTTTGGTGCTGATTTCAAAGCTTTTATTGTAATCTTTTATAATAAACCTTACTTTAAAGCACTGGAGAAATGTGGCCTGTGGCTGTAGAGAATTGTTATGTGCAACAGTTGGCAATAACCTTGCCTAAATCTTTATACAATATGCTGCTGCATTATATAAATCACAGTTTCGTTAATCCCCCTCCATTATTACTTAGCTTTATCCTTTTATCCTCCCTTATCTGCCTTACGTTAGAAGCACTCTCTCCATCTTCAGCGTGTTTGCAGAGAACCTCAGCCTCTTATAAGGCATCTGTCCTTTGCTTAACCTCACACATCTGTTTCCCCCTCTATATTCAGGAGCACGACTATACACAACACAATCCCACGACTGCACTGTCATCGGGACTTAGGGACAGCTGCCTTTACGGCGAGGATATGCTCACCGAAGCAGATGACCACACAATGAAAGAGAACAAGACCATGGGATCATGGTGGGAGGTTAGTTTCACTGGTATTATAAGGGAAACATGATTCTTGAGGTATATAAAGAAGGAAACAACTAAAGTAGGTGAAGTAAGGAAGGCCTTGAACAGATGTGCTCTGAGTCAAAAAGAAGAGGTGGGAGGAGGTGGTGTTCATGCACAATAGCACAATATTCTTTAAAACATAAAAATGATCTCCCTGTGCTTCTGGCATCTCTACATGCTCTTTAAATCACTTGTGTGACTAAAAAATCTTTAGTTTCATTATTTCGTGTCCCTCATGTTAGACAGTATTTTTTTTTTTGAGTATTGAGGGTTTTTTTTTTTTTAATTTATGATGAGAAAAAAACCCAATAAAACAATCATTTAGATTTCAGATGACTTTAGGTTGCATCATTACTTTATATAAAGGTATAACAAAAAGAGTAAGAATAATATTTTTTAATGCACTTTTCAAAACTTGAAAAGTGTTTTACACCAAACCAGCACATCATATAATTACATTTTTTAAAAAGAAGACTGCGTTCTAACACACGAGCCACGCTACAAGTATAGAAATGGGAAAAAAAGAAAATTAATAAATAAATAAATAAAAGCAAATCAATAAAATCAGGAAAAGCTCTTTCTTTATAAGAGATTTAAAAGAGGTCACCAACTCTGCTGACATAATGTCCTGAGGCAGATCATCCTATAGCTCCAGGGCTTTGACAGCAAATGCTATGTCACCTTTAGTTTTTAGCTGCGGCTCTGGAAAAGATAAAAGACCTCTGCTCATGGATCTCAGGCTTTGTACAGGCTCGAATGCTACTGAGAGATCAGATATACAGCGGGAGGAGAGTACCGGGAGGCTAAAACTGGCCTGGAGCAAGTTAATGGATTTTTGGTTGAAGCTGCTGAAGAGGCTGTTGCAGTGATCAGATTGCTCCAGATGTATGATTATGTTGTGGTCATCACTGTGCATGTTGAGAGCTTTGTCCACTAGTGTGCAATACTGTGCAAAACTCTTGAGTTAGTCTTCATTTTTCTGGGTACAGTAATTTATTGAAACATATGTAAACATACATGGAAATACAGCATATAAGGCTATAACAGAGTCAACACAATATTATTGAGCTTGAAATTCAATATTTGGTATGACTGCTTTTATTCTTCATCCTAGTCTGAACTCTCTTAGGCAACTTTCTTGTCATTTCTCTAAGGAGTCTTTAGGGTAGATCTCCAGGCTTCTTGAAGGACATTTAAAACTTTAATAATGTTGAGGTCGATCCTTGACTGATAGTGTTCCACTCTGGGTTTTTTGCTATACTGGTATATTTTTACCACACTGACATTAGGTTTGAGATTATCACCATGCTCAAAAACAAAGATCCTTTCCAGATGGTATTTTATGGTGGATGAAGTTGAGTTAGGTGCTTTTCTATACTTGAATGATTAATAGGTCAGTGCTCAGTGGCTTAGCATGAGTGACAAACAAGCAAATGTCCAAAGCAATTAGGCGTGGATCAAGACCTTTGCACAGTAATATTTAAAGTTCTACAGTAGAAGCAAAACTAGAACTTATCAAAGGCTGTCACACGCTCTCTGTGCTACTTGCAACTGAGTGGATCCATCATATCAGCTTGTCACTGACCATTAGGGGCTGCGATCCAAACTCAGACTTCCGCTCTTTTCCCTGAGCCACAGCCACCCAAAATTCATCTTATGGTTATCAAAAAAACAACCTACACTACACTAGAGTGGGACTGTAATGAATTTCACCAGAAATAAAATCCCTTCTCTACAGTATGAGATGGTATTTTATGAGTCTGACTCAGCTGTGATGGCGCTGCTGACTTTGGCTTAATACACCAGCGGCCTGTAAGTATGTGACCGACTGTGTTAGCGTCATGCTTTTGTTACAACTAAAACGAGCTGACTGTAAACCAGACACAGAAGAAAACGCTTCTCGACACTTTAAAGTCTTTTTATGGATGCGTATAGCATGAAGTGGGAAAATCCAGATGCTCGGCGTTATCTGTTTACCTACAAACCAACAATCATCTGTCACATCAACTGTCATCATCAGAAACATAATGAGCCGTCACAAAAATAGATACACATCTGTCGCAATCTACTGTTCGACTTGATGTAAATTGCACCGTCGGTTCCAGCTGATGCATGTTTGTGTGAGGAAAGCAGGGGGTGGGGGTTTTAAATAGGAGCAGTTTAACTGGGTAAGTCTCTGTTTCTCGGTTGGGTGGGGAAATTTGCTGATAAATTTCTTTTATTTTCATATTGGCTTCTTTGATTAATTATTTGGCATGTAATAGCAATCTCAGACAGGGAAAGACTAAAAGAAGAATGACATCCATCCTTTTATCTCTGGAATGAAGATTAAAAAAATTTAGATCACATACAACAGAGAACAGCTGTTATCATTAACCTGTATGGAATCAGAGTAAAGCGTACTTTATTAATTTCACACAGTTCTGCTCACCTCATGTCTGAGCCATGAGCATCTCTGCAGAGAAGTTGCCAAACTTCACAAAACAAACTGTTCATTATGTAAAGAGTGAGTTGGCAGAAGTTTGCATATTTGCTGTCACACTTTGTTTCTCAAGTTTCTGTTAAAAAAAAAAAGTGGTGGGGAGTGAAATTGCTGGTTACATAAGAAACAAAATACTTGTTTTGTCATTTATCCTCTTTAGGAGAATTTGATCAAACAGAGGATACTATTGGTCTCTTTGCAGGATGTTCCTGGTTTGAGTTCAGATATGTTATTAGTTGCTTGTTACCTCTGAAATGTAGTAATAATGTGTTTCCATATTTTTTGAATTATCTTTTGCTATATCAGTTGTGTGCTCTTTTTTCCCATCTTTATGGCTAAACCGTTTGTGATTTGGTCAGTTATGATTTCCATCTTTTATGATGTGATCCAAATAGTATAGAACTGGATAATAAGTTAAAACCTGTACAGTCATACATGCTATATTATTCTTGGGTGAAATGAAAACTTAGTCCAAGCCATGAAACTACACACTAGCTATTCCCAAATGTGGGAATCTGATCCCAGCTTGAGCTCCGCAGAATGAAGTTTCAATAAAACCTTGTTTTCTTTGTGGTATAATTTATGCTATTCCTCTGTTTATTGTTTTAGTGTTATTTACAGGTCATTTTTTAGAATATACCTTTAGCATGATTTGGCATGGCACACAATAAACTGATCTAAATAAATATATATATAAGAAGGAACTCTTTGAAAATACATCAGATCTGAATAGGGTAAGAAATCTAATCAGGGGGAAAGATCTGTTAGGAATGAAAGCATGCCAAGGCAAAATGGTACTCAGTAGTTTGTATGGCCCCCACATGCTTACATGCATGTCTGACAACATCAGAGCATGCTCTTGATGAGACGAAGGATGGTGTCCTGTGGATCTCCTCCCAGATCTGGACCAGGGCATCACTGAGCTCCTGGACAGCCTAATGTGGAACCTGGCGGTGTCGGATGGACAGACACATGATGTCCCTCAGGTCGTCTATTGGATTTAGGTTAGACTACGTGTGAAATTTCTGTAGGGTCCAGTTATCGCCTCATGCTACCAGTTGTGACACTGACCCTACACAAACTCAAAGCTGGTAAAAAAACAAAAAAAACATGAGTGTCCTCAACCTGTAACCATTCCTGTTTTTAATTTCATCACCACCAAAGCAGCTGGAACTGATTAACAAACCATTTTGCTGTTTAATTGACCACATCAATATCGCAAAAAATTTGTATCACTTTATTTTTTTGTAGACATCCACTGTAAATGGAGGAAATAAGTGCTTCAGCCAAAACACTCCTGCTTATCTGACTAACCAGGGGGCAGAGATTCAAGGATTTCTAACTAAGTTAAAGTAGTTCACAATGACATTTTCGGAAAGCAAACATCTCTTGTGCCCCTCTCCCCCTTGACACACAGATGCATGCATTATGTAGGTGTAATCTGTTCGTGATGGGGCAAGCCTTTATCAGCATTGCTCTGTAGTTTTCTAAGAGTCAGCTTCAGGTTCACACAAGCTTTCGTGCCTTAGCCACTGAGCCGTGCCATCACCACAGCACCTGTCACGACAACTTGACTGATCAACACCTGGTGGACCAGCACGAGGCAACAAGTCTGGGTTGCAAAGAGAAAAGAGAGACAAGTGGATTATAACTATTACGATCAATGATGAAGACATCAAATACTTCAAGGGGAACCTTTCATCAAATGTAAACAAAAGGAGAAAGCAGAATAAAGGCTAAGACTTGAGCACCTCTGAGCATTAAAGAGACGAAGAGATCCCATAAAAAACACAAATCCAGTAGTTTTCTACATTTACTTGTTTGTCTTGGGTCACCAAGGGACTTGAGCTTATCCCAGAATGATTTGCTTTAAACACAGCAAATCCCACCTGGACAGGTTGCTGTCAAAAGTTGGCCACACTCACATCTATGGGTCTTGAGTTTCCAACTTACATAGAACTTCTGACTATCGTTTCAAATCCCAGGAATGCTAAGAAAACAATACAAACTCCTCATGAAAGAACCACTTAACCCAAAGAAATCTGCATCGAGGCAACAATTCCCTCCTCTGAGTCGGCATGTCGCCCATCATTTTCATCAAATTGTCTTTTCTTTCTGTCAGAAGTGTGGTTATGAAACTGTGCCTGACAGAAATCAGAGCTCAAAATTTAAGCAAACCAGATGTTCTGCGCTCCTCTCTTTAGCTCTTTTGCTCATCTTTTGTTGTAATTACTAACCTCTCTTTTCTGTCCAGACGTGCCTTTCTCCTCCTGTCCTCGAGCCATCTTCCAGCTGCTTTGGGACAGAGTATATACACAAGACACTCCTCAGTTCCTCTGCTACTCTTTGTAGCCTGGTAGAGGACCTAGGCTTATCAATCTACCATTTTCCTTGAGCAAGAGCAGGTCAGTGTCCCATTTGTCTGGGTTTTGGGGAAACTTGCTTTAATAGTCATTTTTTGTTTGTTTGATTGCTTGTTAAATCTGAAAAGGCTTTTAGAACAAGAATTTGATTACTGGCAAATTTGTTCCAATGTTATCTGTATATAACAGTTTAAACAGTTAAAAAGTCATTACAGTCATTAAAGATGTATGCTGTACAATCATTCCACTCAATATATCCCAAGAACAACAGTTTTGGCTCTACTGTTAGGCTCAAGTTGAAAGATCTCCAATAAGTTGAGTGGGAGATAAGTGTGAACTGTAGTGTCAGAATTCAGATAGAACCCAAATGCTTAACACGCACCAGCAAGTTGTGAGAGAAAGCTCTTTACTTGTAATAAATTCAATTCAGGTTTTTTTTTTATATCACATCAAATCACAGGCACAGTCACCTCAAGCCACTTTGTTTTGTAAAGTATAGACCATACAGTAATACAGAGAAAACCCCAATAATCAAACTGCCCCTTATAAGCAAGCACTTGGCAACAGTGGGAAGGAAAAACTCCCATTTAAAAGGAAGACACAACCGAAAGCATTCTGTAGAACAGAGACTCAGAGATTAATAATAACCAATGATTACAAACAGAGGGGTGTATAAACACAAGAAAACAAAGATGTGTGAAGAAGAAATACATCATTGGACATCGCCAGCAGCCTAGTCCTTCTGCAACATAACCAAGGAAGGATTCAGGGTCACCTGATCCAGCCCTAACTATGTGCTTTATCAAAAAGAAAAGTTGGTTCCACGGAAGAAAGCTGAAGGCTCTGCCTCCCCTTTTACTTTTAAATATTCAAGGAAGTCTGAGAGCGAAGTAATCTATTGGGGTGATAAGGTACTATGAGGTATTTAAGATGAGATGGGCCTGATTAAATAAACTATAGCCTATATACAGTATATATAGCCATGTTAAATAAACAGACTGAGGTACAAAAACACAGCAGGGTGTGAGCTGAGAAAGCAGAAAGCTACAAAGCAGCACAGTGAACAGAACAAAAAGGGAAAGATACTACAGAAGCTAGGAGAAACATTTAAGATGACAGAAAGATGCCTACGAAGATTGTTTTGCATGTAAATACTGAATAAAAGTGGTGCTTACCTGTCCCAGCGGACTGTACCTGATTACCATCTGCTTTGACAGTTCTGTTTGCTGTGAAATCAGGCTGCAATGACTCTTAATTTGGATTGTTCTCAGTGTTTTTGGTGCTATCAATAGCTGATTTAAACTGTCCAAGTCTTTCCTGTGAGTTGGTCATAATTAGTAAGCATCTGCACCAAGCATTGGAGGTTGGAGGTCCCCCACCTCCACCTTCATCTGAGCTCTCTTCTCACTGTTATTTCACCCCATCTATATCATCAAGAACCAAGTTTATCTCCTCTTGAACAACAATCTGAGCATCCAGCTTTATGCTGGCTTTTTCTTGCATAGCCATAATTTATCTGCTTCCTACTTTTTACTTTTACTAGTACTTGCAGTTACTTTTTACTGCAATAGCTCCCTGAGGATTTTTGTTATCAGTAACATCCATTTGTTATTTCTGCTTTGTGCTTTAATTTCTATTTCACTATGTTTCCCAAATCAGAAATCTTACTAGCTTTAAACACATTTATCCATTAGAAAGAGAAAAAAGGTGGGGAATTAAAACAAGGCAGCGTATTAAAGCCACAGGAGAGAAAGTCCCCGTAGATTGGTTCCTACCCCGTAGAGATGTGAGGAGTGGGGATTCAAAGACACAACAGCACACACAGCATCAGTAAGCTGAAAATTTACTGCAACAGTGTGTGTTAAAGCACAGAGTTTAACATTGTGGCCAATCAGGACAACACAAAAAAAACAACTTACAACGACGACTTACATAGTAGCAACTTCTCAATCATGGCTACCATACAGTATGTTCTCGTAAATATAGTCTTGGTAATATCTAATCCCACCTCCAATTGAGAAAATTAATAGGCTTTTAAATACAGTTATGGGGATGGTTTGGGTTTCTTTTTAAACTTTCTGGCCTAGAGAGAATAAAATTTAACCACACTTGCGTTTGTAGCAAAGCCTGCTGAAAGAGAGCTACCTGTAACAGCTAGGCTTGTAACAAAATGTGCCACACTCACTAAGACTGTCTTATGCATTATACATTAACTTAAATAGTTAAAGAAATGTTGAAATGTTGAAACAAAAACATTTATGATTATTTTTACACCGTTTTTATAGTCCAAGTAATATAACATGTCTTCTCGTTAGCTTAAAATGTATTGATGAAAGGTTTCTTTATCTTAGACCCAGTTCACTTATTTATTGTCTTTATGGTTAACTAAGAAAACCCATGCAAAGGAGATTTACAAAAATGTGAAATATTACAGTCCAGATGCAGAAGCCCAGAAACATGTTCACTAAAAAAAATACAATATATTGTGTAGGGATAACCCCCAAGTAACAACTCTTCACCAGGTTTGCCAGTGAAAAGGTCGCAGGGATTCTTTGCAGGTTGGTGCAGTCACTCATGGTGGGGAATGGGAATGAAGGGATTATGACAAGCTGTCAGCATTCCCCTTATACTAAGTCTCACACACACACACACACATGTAAAAGAAGCAAATCAAATTAGGCCGTCAAACTGTGTTCTGTCTCTATCTCTCTTTTCCTCTTGTCCGACCCTCTTGTGAGACTTTTCTGTCACAAGCCTCTGAGCACAGTGGCATCATCAGGTAGAAATGATTTGATTGAGGGGCTTAGGCCCTCTCAGTGAGATAAGAGACTAAGAGCCCGTTCAGACTGGGACAGAGAGCAAAACACGACCTGTGGCAGATTTCAATTTGAGGTAAAAAACAAACAAACAAACAAACAAACAAAAAAACAGAACTAAAAACATTTTTAAAAAATGAAAGTGAGTACTGTGATTTAAACATCCAGTAAAATTGCTGATTTAAGTTAAAAATGTATCACTTAAAGTTTTAATTTTACTTAGAAACATACTCAGCTTCTTGTGAACACAGTCGACGTACATATCCACCATTCAGTGAAAACACTGTTTACATCAAGTGCTTCATCATCTACAAAAATAGATAAGTCTTATGTGATACATTTTCAGTGTACTGAAATATATATTGATGAAACATCTCGTTTTTTAAAACAGGCCTGTGCATTGTGCAGCTCAAGGGCCACATCTGGCCCGATGCTGTCCCTGACTGCCCCGTTAGGTCAGTGGGAGATTAGCATTAAAACAGAAATAAGTAAATATTACGCAGTTTGTCCCATTTCAGCCACCAAACACTCTTAATGACTTATAATTGTGATAATAAATAAAAATAAATGATGGTCCAACTAAACGCAAACCAGATGGGATGGCATGTGGCTACAGGATGCTGTGGTAGCCATGCTGGTTCAGTGTGCCTTCAATTTTGAATAAATCTCCAGCAGTGTCACCAGCAAAGCACCCCCACACCATCACACCTCCTCCTCCCTGCTTCATGGTGGGAACCATGCATGTAGAGACCAACTGTTCACTTTTTCTGTGTCGCACAAAGACATAGCGGGTGGACTCAAAGATCTCAAATTTGGACTCTTCAGACCAAATCACAGATTTAACTGGTCTAATGTCCATTCCTTGTGTTTCTTGGCCCAAATCTCTTCTGCTTTTTGCTTTTCCTTAGTTGCTGCTTCTTAGCAGCTTTTTGACCGTAAAGGCCTGATTCACTCAGTTTCCTCTGAACAGTTGATGTAGAAATGTGTCTGCTTTTAGTGGCTTTTATCTGGCCTCTTATCTGAGGTGCTGTTAACTTTCAAGGCTGGTGACTTGGATGAATTTATCCTCAGCAGCAGAGGTGACTCTTATTCCTTTCCTGGGGCATTCTTCATGTGTGTCGTATCGCTCGATGTTTTTTTCGACTTTACTTGGGGACAGACTCAAAGTTTCAGGACTGACTTACCTTCAGTTCTTAAAGTAATGATGGACTGTTGTTTTGCTTTACTTAGAATTCATATTATGGCAACAACCAATTAACTAACACTTTTCAAAGATTTCTGCACAACATAACTGATGGTCCCAACCTGATTAAGAAGCAAAGAAATTCTACAAATGACCCCAAACAAGGCACACCTGTGAAGGTTCAAATGAAAAATTAAGTGGACAATTTTGAGATTTTCTCCTCAGCTGCAAATGACAGCTGTGATTTCTGCAACACGGTCTTGTTAATAATCTTTATACATGGAATAACAAGAGAGTTTGAGATTATGGAGGAGCTGGCAGCAGTGCACTCAGTGAAAGGGACTACAAACTTGTCCCAGCTGTCAAAGTTAGGTTACACACTAGACAGTATATCTTAGGGCATGTGTGATATCAGTTGGGAAAAAATATAAATGCCTTATTTCACAGTCTTCATGTTTAAGTGCCAAATAAGCTACCATCCAGTTTCTTTAGGGCACTCCC
>VUQR01032120.1:0-16520 GCA_015108515.1 Hemichromis elongatus
TGTCCATAACATTTAACATTTTAGCATTGAAGCTATTGACAAGATCATTGACTGAACCTCTGGACAGGCCAGGTGTTAATGGGAAGACCTGGTTAAAGATCTCACTACTGTTTTCAGTTATACACCGTTTTGTAATCACTGCTGTTGACATATTTAGGTACGCTGAGATTTTACTTTCAAATAAAACACAGTAGTGGTCAGACAGGCCCACATCAGACACAGTAACCTTTGAGATGCTCAGGCCCTTGGAGATCAGTAGGTCGAGAGTGTGTCCTCTATTATGTGTGGTCTCTGTTACATGCTGAGTCAGCCCAAAGTTGTCCAGAAGGTTACTCAGGTCTTTAGTCCCTTTGTCCTGAGGGTTGTCCACATGGATGTTAAAATCTCCAACAATAATTACACAGTCAAAATCAACACAGATCACAGACAGCAGTTCACTAAGATCATTAGAAAAGAGACTTAAAAAAAGTGGTGAGCACACTGTCTTGGTATAATAGACTGAATACAAAAAAATGGACATCACCCATTGTCACCTATTGCTTCATGAACTCAAAAATGGATGTACAGATGTAACAGATCTGAAACGTGGAGCCAATGCAGAAATGCATCAAATCTTTTTATTGCCCATTCAGAAGTCATTCTGTGGTTGTGACTTCTATCAAGTCTATAGGAAAACAACTCTCTAACTAAATCCGCGTAAACACTTTTCCTGATGATTCACTCATTTCATTTAAATTAAATGTTTAGGATTATATGTGATAGGCTTGTCCTATGTAAGGACTAACTCACTTTTAGAGCAAACTGTTACGGCGAACAGCCAGGCCAAGGGAATGGACCCAAATGCAGATGCAAGCGGAGGCTCTATTTGGAACATGAAAACCAAACTATATTCTCAACAACACAATTCACTGATTAGAAGGTTATAAGGTATAAGACATAACATAGGCTGTGAACTAAGCGAGTTGCAATCACCAAGTATACACAAGATTACTTGGCGGCCTTTTACTATTGATGGTAAGCAGAAGATCTGGCGACGAAACATGGAGAGTGCTGTTTTTTAATACTGCTAACCAAAATCAACCCCAGCTGTGGATAGTAGGCGGACAGAAAATACTCTGCCCAGAGGTGGGAACTGCATCTCTGTGGAAAAACACAGCAACGCACCTGAACCATGAGAAAAACCTCTAGTGGAACTCGGACAAACCACAGTTGTTAGTTTCTGAGATGGCTTGTTTTCAGCATCAAGCCTACTTGAAAACCCTCAATATTTTAAAAACAGGTTTCAACGTATTTTTCCATACGTAGGTTACTATAAGGCACACCAGATTATGAGGCGCATTAAACACCTTATAATTTTTGCTATGTATCTTTGCACTGTCCACTTTCTGCTGTAACAAAACAAATTTCCCACATGTGGGACTAATAAAGGTTATCTTATCTAACTTGTATTGTGGATGGATTATCTCAGTTGTTCTCCTGACTGAAGTTTGGTCCGTTTACAGCATCTTTTCATGTGATTGCAGCATTTGTCAAAAACCGGATACTGGAAGGATCAAATACTGTTCTTCCTAAAGATATTCCTTCATGATTTGATGACAGTAATGGATGCTATTGTCTAGCACATAATCTTCCATAGATATTCCACTTGGTTGAATTGAGCATGTATAGACTATGTATATCTGTGGTGGCCCTAAAAGGTCAAATGGAGAGCATTTTACAGGTATTGATTGAGTAGGTAGGTGTTCTGGGTAATTGCCATGCATTTCTATCGTGAATATGGTAATATAATAACACAAATCATGTGCTATGTATGCTGATCCTCAGTGTTCAAATGCACTGCAACTTAAAAAAACACCTGCAACATGAAAAATGCAGAAGCACACAAAACACAGCACTTCTGCTGCTCGTGAGATTTTGTTTTATTGAGCTTCCATTTAGTTTTTTGCAATGTTTTTCTTTCTGCTGTTGTTTTCTTACGTTGCAGTGAAACAACACAACACACTGCAAACCTCAACACAATAAAATATAAATTAAAATATGCAAAACAAAAAGAAGATGCACGTTCTCTGTCATATAGGCCTGGGGTGATTTTTTGGGAGAGTGTTTTCCTGCTTGGAATTGCATTCATAGGACTCAGTGCATTAATAAACCTTCTGAATCCTTTATCATCAACAACTGAAAATAGTTGTGCAATCATTTTTGCCAGGTCTTTATCAATTGAGTTCTGTCTTGCTAGGGTCACAGACTTCTGCAAAAACTGTCTAATAGAGCTCCGGGTTTGTTTAGATGGTTGTGGTGGTCTACTGCAAGATGCTGTAGATGCAGCAGCAACAGTTGCAGTAGACACACTGGTGCCTTCATTAATAACACACTCAACTGACTATATTTTATCTTCCCATTGCACTAATGGGTGGACAGTTCTCAGGTGACTGTACAGGTTGTTTGTGGAGCCGGCTCTATATATCTTTTTCTTGCAGACTCTACACTCTGCCTTTGTATTGTCAAAAAATTGGAATGGCTCCAGATTTTAATTCTTTTTTTTTGTGTCACTCATTTACTTAACATACCTTTCTAATGTGACGATGTTGTCTCTTGTTGTTGCCCCTGGCTCTCTTTCTCCCTCTCTCCCCCCTGCTCTGTTCGTGAGCTACTGTGGGTGTAATTACCGCCCCTCCCCCTCTGCTCAGCGCAAACACAAGGCTCACGTGCTACGCAAAGAGAAAAAAAAAAAGCGAGAGAGGGAAAGGAAGAAAAAAGACACGGCTCCCGATAAGGAGCCGGCTCCCGTCATTCACTTTAAAAGATGGCTCTAAGGGCCATTTCGTTCGCAACCGATCATTTATCAGTACTGACACTGAGAGACTTCATCAGAGGTGTGAGCATCACAGCAGATGCCTTTGTGTCAAAGTAACTGAGGATAAAACACAGAAAAACTTTAAAGAGATTTTCCTGGCATGACTTTTTACAGCAGATAAACTTAAAATATTCTGAAGTAGAACAAAAACTGAAGAAAACCATAAATCAACATATGAACATTACCTGATGCTACTGAAGTGAAGCAGAGCAAAGTTAGAGGTTTTATTAGAGACACAGCTAAACGTTTTGCATAATTTTTTTTATGGGGGCAGCGGCCCACAGTGCTGTACGTGACTTGTACGTAATAAGCGAACAGGTAGTGCAGAAAACATAGATTTAAGATGGGAAACTGGTCTAGAAGTACACAGAGAGAGATGTTCAGGAAGTTTTTAACGTGATGGAAGCAAAACAGCAGAAGTCAGGGGGAATTCATAACGATGTTTATCAAATGTGAAGCATAGTTTTATTCTTCTTTAGTTGCTGGTTCAGTGTGTTTTGGTTGGAGAGTGATGGAACCAAAGGATCTAGTGCAAAGAAAGACGTAAACAAAGAGTGCGGACCTGACGCATCAGAATCTGAAAGCCGACACGGACACTCTGTCGGCTTTCAGCCCCGACGGCATGTCCGTGTACCTGTCGTCGGGTGAGAAAGCCGACATGTCACTGATTATGAGGCATCTGATTTTTTTTGTCGCACCATTGAGAAATATGGTCGCATTTGTGAGCAATTTGGTCACGCTCTAGAGCCCTGGTAGGGCCATTTGAACAACATGTATGTCGAAGTTAGTAATAGAGTCTCAATATAGTTTTCAGAACAGTGGGCAGTGCACACCCTGGAATGCTTTCTGTCTTTTTCCACTGATTTGCACAGTAGGAAGTAGATTGCAGATTGTGAAGCAGAGTCAGGGAGACCTGAGCATGAAAGCTCTAGTGAAATTTGATCTCAAGCCAGTGGGGAGGCTCCTGAATCCAAAGCCAGTCAGTTATTTCTGTGCACTCAAGCTGACGTTAAATATTGCCTCCATCTGGGAGAAGGCGATTATCCTTGGGCCTGAGTAATCTCATTGTAATTGCTAACAACCAGATGGACAAAGTCAAGCATTGTGATTGTTCTCATCACAATTTGTATCACCTCTGTTCATGTCAGTGCAGTTATCCATATTCACCAGAAGAATCTACAGTAAGTGTAATGTCGCATACCACATTATGTTTTACCAGATCAGAAATACCTGTCCAACATTTTTATTGCTAATGAACACAGCAGCCTGTTGTGGTATCTACAGTATATGCTTGATTTGTGTTTTATCAATATGCTGCAACAGGGAGTTCTATGAACTTCTATTTTGCTAAACTGTCACGGAAAAAAATTCTTCATATGGAAAACTTACCTGGATAAGAAAAAAATAATTCTAAATTACAGAGTAAAAGCCCATAATTTTGTTATTAGTTTTCAGGATTCATGATGTAATGATTTTGAGACAAAAGAAAGTAATTTGTGCTTTGCTGTTGTTCCAAAACAATAACTTGCATTCTGTAAACTCCACAAGCAGCCAGTAGCCACAGGCTAGTAAGCACTGACTGCACCACCTGACTGAGGTTTATGACCAAATCTGGCCAGCCCTGAAGATCCCCAGAGGTCTCTTTAGTTCATTCTTTATCATGAAGGCAGTAGTTTAATGTGTGCGGGAAGTATTGAGTACAGTGAGTGTATATATATGAAAGCTTATTATATATGGTCCTTCAACTGTGTGAGAGACATTGCAGTGGATGAGATTCTGTTTCTGTAATGGAGATTCTGGATTTTACTATCAGACTGCCTTCCACTATGGACTTTGTAATTTGAGACTGTGGATTTTCCCTGCCCTAGGACTTTTTAAATAGTTATCTCTTCATGTTTACTATAAATAAAAACTCACTGAATCTGATCATTTGAGTCCAGTCTGCCCATTGATTTTGACAATAAATATACCTGTTGTTATTTAAATTTAATGTAGCCTCTTTGGAACTAGAACTTTACCTCATTGAGGACAATAATATTAAAATAAGGTTTACAATTTCCATCTCCGGTATTTTTCTTTTTACCTTTTGTAGCAGGCCCCTTTTCTGGGACCTCCCAAAGTCCCATTTGCATTCATGGAAAATGAGAGGTGAAGAGAGCAGAACCAGAGCACAGAACACACCAGGCAGCAGTGGCAGATATTATGACATTCAGTAATTTGGAGAGGGCATAATAGTACAGCAGATCGTGGGAAGATCTTTTAAAACTGGATACAAATTCCAAATGAGCCTGCGAACGATAATTGGTTAGCATTTTTGAATATAGTCACCACAGGAAACAACAATTACATTACAGAAGACCAGTTACTGGCTCAGTTTCAGAGTTGTTAGTCTTAATTTCTGTGTTTTCATTATGGCAAAGCCAATGTTGTAACAATGCTTCTTGGCAATAAAGAAACTTGAGATGTACCAAGGGTTTAGAGGGGAGCTTGAAACTATGTGAAAGTTGAAGGCATCGGTGTTCCCCATGGTAATTGGAGCACTAGGGAAATAACCCCAAAACTGTGTAAGTGGCCTGTGTAAGTCCTTGAAACAGCAAAGACCTGATCTTGAAGGATAAAGATCACCCGCGGGGAATTTTTTTTGTATATATATATATATATATATATATATATATATATAGAGAGAGAGAGAGAGAGAGAGAGAGAGAGAGAGAGAGGTGTGTGTGTTTTATTAGAAATTTAAGTTTGAAACAATAAATAGTTGAAATATTAATAAATAAGAAATAAATAGTAATTCATATTTTGTTGATTAAATTTATATGTTAAATGTGTTATTTGTGCTAATTGTGCAATAAGATAGAAACCCTTTCTACAGTACCGTCTGTTTTTGCTAAGAGGGCATTTTTAGCTGTAACACTCAGCACGCTAATTAAGAGAAGAGTCACGAGGATGCACGTTTACAGAAAGTTATGAGAGAGTGGTTTTTGTTTTCTTGCGATGTAAGGATTAAAGATTTATTCCCTTTGAGTGAGGCCAATGAGGTAAATGTTTATTTTGTTTCTTATTACTGTATATGAAAGCACGAGTGTTGCGTGATATTCGAGTGTAATTAACCCCGTGTGAAGTGTAATGTGTACTATGTTGATCCTTTTGTTGGAATGTTTCATCATATATAACGCTTAAGGACGTTATTAAGAGTATTCATTTAAGTTTGTATTTCCCTTTAGTTCTGACGGCATTGTATCGGCTTTGTATGGGAGCATCACGTACATGTGAAGACATGTCGAAGAATCCTCCTGTCCGAAATAAATGTCAGTTAAACTCAAAGAGCAAGTTTAGCTTTATTAAGACTCAAAGAAAGTAACAATTATGTTAACTTCTATATAGTCAAACATGTATGATTATCGCCTGTCAGTGCGCCCCAGGGCAGCTGTGGCTACAATATAGCTTGCCATCACCAGTGTGTGAATGGGTGGATGACTGCTTTGGGGTCCTTAGGGACTAGTAAAGCGCTATACAAATACAGGCCATTTACCATTTACAATTATAAGATCATTCCAAAAGGCAAAGTCTTGTTGAGTTTGTCCCAGAAAAGACAAACATTTTTATGCTGTAGTGGCAAAATGGACACTACTTTGCAAAGATACTTGTGAGTTTAATTTAAGTGAATTAATTGTAAATGAGTATATGAGCCAGACCAAGAGTGGAGGTGTGCTACAAAGAACCCCCACCCCCCACCCCCACAGGCTTGGGTAAAGTCAGATGTCTAAACAAGTTTCTTTTTAATATTGCATAGATACTCTGAATATCACAGAACTCCAGTTCTATTCCAAGCTTGCCCCCACAGCTCCTGCTGACAAGAGGCACCAAAAGTGGATTACATTTCCAGACCCTGGACTGTAATCAGAGCAGACACTGCCAATAGAGCCAGGGCTGGCCAATTGACCAACAGGCATTGGCCTTTTTTCATCATCCATTTAAAGATCAATATGAGGGACCTCATGCTCATCGGCTCAACTATACTGAAGATAGGATGAAATAAAATTGAATAGCTTCGTCTACAGAAGAATGAAACGGTAGCAGGGCTTAGAAAAAAGCCCTGAACATAATAGAAGTTTTTTTTCTCCTCTCTTGGGTCAAGTACAAGGAGGGAATAGATTGGAGTGCTTCCAGTGAGTAGTGAAAGATTTTATTATAAATCTCAGGAGGGCCGAAGGAGGTAACGCAAAGACAGTAGCAAAAGAAATAAGCAGAGGGGGAAAAAACATATAGAGGTGAAAGAGAGCTGAAACTTGCAGAGGAAAACCTGGCAGGCTGTTAGGTTGGCTAGATGTAGATGTGATGACCTGCAGCAACAATGAACAAGCTTGTAGACTTTTCTAAAGAAGACAAAAATGACATCCCTACATTTCTTGTGGGACTTGTCTGAATGAGCATTTTTAAGAATAACTTCACCAAAAAAGTGAAAAATAACATTAAACTGAAATATTAGGTTTAATTTTTTGGAGAATTTTTTGACAGTGCAGATTTCTGACATTTTGTGTTAATTAAAGCATGTAACATTTTGCTTGTTTCTAATAAAACAAGTGTAAAACCTAAGTTAGACATTTTTGTATGTAGACTATTTTATATGAAATATGAGTATACATTTATATAGCTAAAATACATACATCAAATGCAGTAACACCTGCATATGTGTAAATAAATGGCTTTGATTTTGCCACCCCATGTGATTTCCATGCCACCCTAAGAACATTTCTCTGGACCTGCCCCTGCAGTCACATATATTTCATGCATCCTAGACATATTTATGCAGTGTAAAGACTGGCTCCACACCAAAACATTAAGAATTGTACTGATATTTTTTTTTATGGATGATAGGAAAGTGTGCCATCTAAGAGCTATATGTTGCAGGAGGAACAAAAACTGGTACCCAACCCACACTCTCCCTTAGTCTATGTAGAGATTAACCTCAGGTCCATAATAGGTACTGAACTTATTATCGTGTTGATACAGACACTATTTTTCCCCTCACACTTTGTCAGGATTAAAATATTTTATACATGAAAGACAAATTTGACTAAAATACACACTTGGACTTGGAAGATGAATGCCAGAGAGACTAGGCAGCAGTGTTTGTGTGAAAAAGGATCTGAGCTGTGCTCCAGCTCTGTTCCTGACATGCTCCTTCCCTTTTACTCCCTCGATGAAACTCTTCATCTTCTGGTATGACTGCAGGAAACACACTTTTTTCAATCACAGTTATGAAAGTGGAAGTCAATGAAATGAGAAAGAAAACAAGTCAACTTTCAGTTGTTTTTCAAATCTCGCAGAGTTATCATTCGTGAGTAAAGATGTATAATTTTTATTAAATCAATATTTAATGTCCAAAAGCTCTGAAGCACTCTAGGTTTTTTGTGTATGACCATGCTTTGAACTTACTTTAACACTTTCAAATTTATACTAACAAGAAAACGCGATGCGGTCGCGTTAATATTTTTCAACAAACAGACGGTTGAAGCTGTCTTCAAAATACCGGGCCTTAAATCAGTTGCACGGAAGTAGCTGTCTATGTAAGTAATCTTGGCGCTACAGCTTTAAGTAGCTGGGTGTGCTCCTGCAGATGGCAATTATTTTCTATCACAACACCTGGAGCTAAGGGGGAAAAACAATCACATGACTCCTGCTGTTTGACTGAGGATGAATAAAATAGTCGTGATAAGCCAATCACATGACCACTTACACGGTTTTTAAATTGTGATGATAGGCCTTGTAGAACCAGAGTCACACGGTGTTTTTTCCTGAATACTTTCGTCACGTTTACTTGCTGTGTCCGAATTCAGGGGAAGGATGCTCTGAAGGATTCTACCTACCTACGTCATATAGGTAGTATCCTTCGACGGATGGGCAGGCAGGAAATGAGCGGCTGTGGACAGACCCCCTTTTTTTCCCCATAGAAACTTTTTTGAAAAAACAATGGGTATACAGCAGAAAAACGTCTGTGGACAGCCTGCCGTCGTTCAAGTCTGCCCCTACCTTCTTGTTTTTTTGGTCACTAGCGCCACAGCGCGACAACTTTAAAATGGACCCAGAAATGTCGCACCGTTTTTTTTTTGTAAATTTTAATTCTGGAGGAGCTAGAAAAACCTTATCCTCATTATTGGCATGTTTTGCACCTTAGGCTCATCAGAGACAGTCATATCCAGGTAAAATCATTTTTCTTTAATCTACACGCATTTAGGAATTACTTGGCTAATTGCATGGATAATGTCAGTGACTGAATTATTGCCGGTCATTTGTACACATTCACTGTATTATATAAAATATGTAAACTAAATCTCTTTGAAACTTATAGAATCTAATCCTTTGATTTCTTTTTTTTTCATAGCACTTCAAACTGTTGCTGCTACAGAGTTACAAGTATTATACTAGTAGTAATATAGCATCCACCATCTCCTCCTTGCATATTTCTGAAAACATCTTGGTGGTGTGCAGCCGTGGATTGAGCCAGCCCTTCAAACCCTGGGGATGGACCTTAAAGCTCTTTGCAGACCACCCTGTGTGATTCACTGACAAGAAAAGACAAACCATAGGTCTCAGTTACAGCACCCCATCTACGTCTGATCTCGCTTCAGCAGATTCAACAAAAAATGCCAGAGACTTCCTGTAATCTGTTACAGTTTTATAAGAAACGGTCCAGGTACAGGTCACTCAGGTTAATCCTGTGTGAACAACTGGAAATATTGTTTTCCCTTCTTTAAATATTCTTGGTGTATTAGAAATATTCTTGTTTCATTGTTATTGTTATTTAGTTTTTTTCCATCAAATAAATATCCATGTAAAACTGTTCAAAGTTAGCGTTATGTTGATATATGTTACAAATACCTCTAAATTAAATTGAGTTCAGTGACAATTACTGTTTGTTTTAATCAATTTATTAATAACATAACACGTTTACACTAATGCAACACATATAACAATGTAACAAATATATCCAAATAAATACATTTCTTAATGCATAACTCATTTTGTAACTGATCTTTCTAGAAGTGAAAACAGTCTGTCCATCCTCTCCCTGCTCTCTCCTCTCCTCAGCCTCTCTTTGCTGCCTCATGTCCTCTCTGATGAGGTCCAGCAGCTCATCATCCCTGTCTCTTTTCCTCTTTCTTCCTGATGTGGGTGGCTGACTCACTTCCTCATCGTTGTTGTTTTGGTCACCCACTGCTGCGCTTGGCTTTGGAGTGTCCTCAGGGAGAGAGGAAATTAGGACAGGAGGCCTAATGGAAGGTCACTGTCCTATTAACTCCATCCATCAGGGCAAACCAGGGCCAAGTAGCAGCAGAGGGCTTCCCATTGACTCCCTCTCCTGACCCTGGATACTTGCAATCCTAAAGGCAGAGGTAATAAAAAATGACAGTAGACAAATAAAAAAACACACAAAAACTCTTAGTAATTGCACATTTATTAACTGGTGTTCTTAAGAATTATCTTCTTGAAAACACACATACATACCTTGTATTTCTTTTTAAGTTAGCCCATTTTCTTTCTTCTATCTTCTCCAGAACTGTCCTGATCACACACAAGAAATAAAAGAAGAGAGAAAACCATGGCAACTACAGAGTGTTAATTATTAAATACAAACGTTTTCACAGCAGAACATCAGAGGAATACCATTTGGACATCACAGCTTCTGCACAGCATGAGGGTTAATAAAACCGTACTCGTATGAATATCATGTTTAAATTGATTTATTCTTGTACCTCCATGCTACAGTGGCTGAATTCTTCACCCTATTGAAGAGGTAATCATTTTCTCCTCTCATTTTAATAAATGTAGCCATTTGGTCGTTGTTCCCTACAACATAATCACCAAAAGATTAATTCGAAAAAATCAGAACTGGCTGTATGTAAGCGGCAATACATGAAACATGGCAAAATGACATTTGGTTGTTTAGGAAGAGGGGGAAGTTTTAGGAGTGATGGTGAGAGAGAGAGAGGGAGAGGAAAAAGAGAGAGAGTTTTGAGAGGTGAGAGATTTGTGATGTTTAGCGTGTTTGGAGTGTGTAGTTAGTGTGTTGTCTTGTGTAGTTAGTGTGTAGTGTAGTGGATATTTCTGTGCTGTGTGTCAGAACAATGAGGCGACTGCTGTCTCCAGGTAGAAAACAGGAGGAGTGATACACCTCCTGTGTCAGACCTGCAGGTATCAGGCTTGTGATGTTCTCCTTTATAGTGGACAGAAAATATTTTTTGGAGTGGCACAAATAATTTGTGTGGCATGTAATTTAATGCAGAACACCTGATTGTTATGTAAATAGCTTGAAATGGTTATAAAAACAAAGCTAAAATGTAAATGGCTGCAAAAAACTTGAAACAGCACTAGTAAAGGTAACAAATGATCTTATGGCCTCTGACACTGGACACATCTGGTGTTTGTCCTACTTGACCTCAGTGGAGCATTTGATTTTGAGAGATTTCAGAGATAAGAACAAATTGTTAGTATTAAAGAAACTGTCCTAAAGTGGTTTGAATCACAAATATCTGATTACATTCAATTTGTGCATGTAAGTAGTCTTCTTCACACAAAAGTTAGTCCACAGGTTTCCATGCTGAGACCAATACTCATTACTTTATACATGCTTTCCCTTGGAAATATTATTAGAAGACACTAAATGCAGTGCTATGCAGATGATACCAGAATCAAAATCAGAAAGGGTTTAATTACCAAATGTTGAGAAGGTTTACAACATTAGGAAATTGCTGCTGTACTTAGTACAAAACATACTGTAAGACAACACTTAAGTAAACATAAAAAAAGTGCAAAGCGGATTAATATATACCTGTGTGCAGGTGATGATCAGTGCAAAAAAGGAACCGATGCAGAGAACACAGTATAGGGTCATGTGTTTGTGGTGGGAACAGTCATATGGTTATTGTTCATGATTCCAACAGCAGAGGTGAAGAAACTGTTCTTATGGCGAGAGGTTCTGGTCCGAATGGACTGGAGCCCCCTGCCTGAGGGGAGCAGGTCAAACAGACTGTGTCCAGGGTGAGAAGGGTCAGCTGTGGTCCGAGCTACATGCCCCAGTGTCCTCGAGGTGTACAGGTCCTGCAGAGATGTGAGTCTGCAGCCGATCACCTTGTCAGCAGAGGTGCCAGCTTTATTTATTCATGAAGCCAGATCATACTAATCAAACAGTTAAACTAAAGGCGTTTATGACGGTATAAAGGCCTGGCTGACCTCTAATTTCTTACTTTTAGAGTCAGAAACACTTAAGCTTATAGTCTTCCTAGGTTATTGTAATATTAGGAGCATGGCGTCTAACCAGATATTTACTATAGATAATATTAATTTGGCTTCAAGTAATACTGTGAGTTATCTATTTTTATCAGGGTATGTCTTTTAACTTGAACACTGAACAAAAGGACTGCCATTTTTCATCTTTAGCAAATATTTATTATTAGCAATGATTAAACTCTGGTGCTTTCACCTATAATTTTTTCCTGTATCTCTTTGCTCTCCTCTCCTCCCCAACAGCTGGAGGTCTCCTCACTGAATGGTTTTGCTCACTGAATTTTTTTCCTTCTTATTGTCAACAAACGCCTACTCATAACTCAATACTCGTAATGTAAAGACAAAAAATGGCAGGCATGTGGACATCCACATGTAAACTCATGCTCATTGTCTGATGATGAAATTTACTCGAACAAAAGCAGACCCTAGCAGACTTGCTAGACCAATGGTTCCCAAATTTTTTACAGTGAGTACCACCTTATAAAATATATGGCTCTTTAAGTACCACCCTTATGACCGACATTAAAGTACAGTAGTATAGCCCTATTTAACATCACATACAGTTTACACGAGACAATTTTATTTCTTAAAAATGTATTTATTTTAACTGTCATAAACAGGATGTGAAGAGCGACCAGTTTTAAGGCCCAAGGAAACGAGATTTTTCTAAGTTTAGTTCACTGTGATATAATTTTTCTGTATTATTGACAACAACTGCTGATATTTAAGAAACTTACTGTTGTTGATTCCATATTTTGATAAGAGTTCCCGAAATGAAATAAAGTTCCCATCTTGAATAACATTTTCAAGATTTTTTATTTCCTTTTTATACCATGATGGAAAATTTTATATTTTCTTTTTTTGCCAGGTATCTTTTTAACTTTATGACTTTTTATCTGTTTTATTATCAGAAAGCACTTTGGTCAACTATGTTGTTTTTAAAGTGTTCTAGAAATAAAGTTGGATTGGATCTGGATTGTTCCAAATGGGTGACAGTTTACATGGACCAAATGGAGATTTAGCTATTTTTTTTTAAATTCCCACCAGGCTGTCAGAGCAGTGTTTAAGCACGAAAGGCAGATTAGACATTTTTACTTTATCACAAAATGCTTGTTCTAGGTCCAGCCACAGGCTGGTTTGATCCATGTCGAAACATACAGCAGTCTACTGAACAATAAATAGTAATACAAATTTGGTAGTTCTAGGCTATTATTGTGTTCTGGCCTTTATAGAGTTTTTAAAATTATTTATGATGGTTTGTTTTTCCATAAAAAATTGAGATGTTTGAGTCTAGTGACTTAAACGAGGCATTAGAGGGTTTATTAGAGATCAGTCAAAACAAGTTTATTTTAGGCAGAACCATCATTTTAATTGTAGCGACTCTTCTCATATATGACACTGTTCTAATTTTAATACCAGTGTTTTTTCTCTATTTTTATGTGAAGAGTAGGATATTATTTTGCCCCACATTACTGCCTATTCAGCTTACCAAAGAGCACATTATGATATTCCTGGACTGTCATTGTTTTCTAAATCTGTTCTCCTCTCCGTGCACACCATGATCACTGATGGTGACTGGATGAATCTGAGTTTCTGTATTAGCCCTCATATTGGAGACACTTACTAAAAGGTAGTCCAAGCTAGAATGTGAGTGGTGTACTGGTGAAAAGAAGGTGAGGTGATCACTGAGAGTCTTTGAAAGACCAAAATCACTCATGTATTCTTTAAGAATGTCTGTAGACTGCCAGTTCCTTTGACTCACTACTGCACTTAGCCTTTCATACATACTTAATGTATGAAGGGGGGGGGTGTCCATCAACATTTGGTCCATATGTACTAACCATACTTAGATTTATATTTTGAATGCATAAATTAAAAATTGCAAATCTGCCTTCTGGATGGATTTCAAGTTCTGCTAATGGTAAAGTTTATTCTTCTGTTAGTTAATATGGCTACACCTCTTTGTTTTAGGTTGTAACAGGCTGAGAACGTGTGAGGGAACTGTTGAGAAATGAGTGTGTGTGCAGATATTTTGGACATAAAAGTCTCCTGTAGAAAGACAATGTCTGCCTGCAAGTCATTTAACTGGTTAGTAATTTTTGGAATGACCTTCACATATATTCTATGTGACAAACCTCAGTGTGGTCATGTTTAAACTAACTGGTAGGGTGTTGAGTGTTCACTAAAGGTGTGGGTGTGTGTAAATCTGGGTTGTATGTTGATGTGTGTGTGTGTGTGTGTGTGTGTGTGTGTGTGTGTGAGTGTGCTCCTGCCTATCTGTCTTGTATGACTGTGAATGTATCTGTGTAAACTGAGTGTTTGAAGTATGTTTATTGCAACATTTAAGGGAAAGCAGACAGAAAGAGAAAGTACATGAAAAGTGACAAGAGAAATAAGACAAAGCAGCCACCAATTAACCGTTCCAGAGTGACCTAAAAATAGCAAGAAAAAAAAGAAAGGAAAGAAGCTATGCTGATTAGAGCTGTGTTAACTTTTCTATGTAGACATGTCAATCAGTGGGAAAGAAGAGTGAAGAAAAAGAATTAGAAAAAGGTGTTTTTGTAAACAGAGGTCACCAGACAACAATCCCCGTTTTTAGATGACCCCACCACGTGTGGAGAGGTTTTCAAGCCCTCACCAACTACTAAGGCCAGAAGCCCCAATCCCAACAGCAATCTCAAACTCACAGAGGAGCTCAATAACTCCTTTGACCACCTTAGAACAACTTAGTCACTGAAGGTACAACACATCTGTATTTGGGCAATTTCTTCAATTAATGTTGAATGTTTTGTAAAAGCTGTTAATTTACAGCTTTTACAAAATTGCTCCCATTGTCTGTGACTGTAGCACTAACATTGCCTTCGATTTGGAATTCAGCACGACCTGACTTATTTTGACAGCGATAACATCATAGGTGTGACGACCTCCTCTCACATGCCAGTGCAGCAGAATTGCGATCCAATGTGTCTGACTTGATCCAGTGACACATGATGCGAATGAAACTTCGGTAACACTTTATAATAACTGCACACTATTAAGCATTAGTTAATCATCTGTTAAGCGTTAGTTAATGGTTACTTAATTATCTCTACAGCATCTACAAAGTATTTCTCATAATCAGTTAATAGTTTACAGACACTGCTTTAAACACTTTATTCATGATGAACAAGCTAATGTATAACACCTTTTATTAATTATGTTTTCATGTTCTAAAACTCATTGATTAATCATTTATAAATGCTACTCTGCATCAGTTACAAACCAGTCATTTATGGATGCTTAATGGTATACAAAAGCATTGGTAAAAAGTAAGTAGATGGTTAACATACCCTATATAATACTATAAACTCTACATTTATAACTGTCACTTAAAGGCTGCCAAAGCTGTAACTTGCTATCGACCAACTTCTTTTTCGATAGATTATCTATAAATACTCATAAATACCTTAATAAACTTATTTAGGACGTTACAAACCATTTGCTACTTGTTAGTAAAGTATTTTGAGTGAGCTCATCTAAAGTGGCAACCATATATACCTTATAACCTATTTATAGATGTGAAAGTTTTTAAAATACATTGTATCGTAAATAAATGACAACACACAGGGTAGATACAGAACGCAGTGTATTTTTAAGATGCAAATCATAAAAACATACAAACAATGCTTACACATTTGACACACAAATGTTGATCCAAAAATAAAAACAGTGTCATAAACTATCAGCCGATATTTGAAGTAATAGAACATGGCTGGATGCAAACTATATGACCTGTAGCTCTTTACATAAAGTGTTCAAATAACATTTTCAGAAAGTTTGAAAAAAATAGCAGTAGCAACATAAACTTTTATAATTATCTGTATTTTTGGGAAATGTCATATATCAGTCTCCCCAATGTGCCATTTTTGTGCTTTTTTGCGAGCCACTCATTCCACTCAATAACTGTAAGGTGTTCTGATAGTAGGCTATCATTTCTGTTACCCCTGAGTCTCCAGATTTGCTCCTTGTAAGACCTCCAGGCTCTCTCCAGATGTTGGGTATGGGCACCTGTACGAGGGTCAACACACCACCTGCTGTGGTTAACAGTATGGTGTTCATACCCTAAATCTGGGAGTACACGATAGGCCCGCCATTCATCACTTATCACTCAGGAACCAATCCGGACATGAAGGGTAATCACAGGAACAAGATGTCTTCGAGATCTTTTCTCCACAATTTGCAGTATAGGCCTCGTTTTCCCTGGATGTTTTATGCCCAGCATTCCAAAGACCCACTTTCTTCTTTTCCATCCCCCATCCATTCTTCCTCTCCCATACTGATGCAGGAACAAAAAAAAAAGAACAAAAATGACTAAAGGATACTATGAAAGGTTGAT
>VUQR01032122.1:0-26195 GCA_015108515.1 Hemichromis elongatus
AAGATATATGCTCTTTTTACGATTTACCAAGCACATCTCAAACCACTTACTGTCTCCCTCTTTAATTTGCGTTTGCCAGTGAAGGTGTAGAGGGTAGAGAGCGGTGGACGCCACGCTATTGTTCCACCAGCTCTGTTAAAATACTCACACAACTCTCCTGTGTATGTCCCCCTCCTGTCTTCTACTCAGTTCTGTCTGTCGTGTTAGAAGGTGTAGGGTTTTCCATGAGAGAATGACAAATAGTTGGCCGCAGAGTTGATGGGAAAAACATTGGAGGGTGATTTGAGGCAGATGATTGATTTTAAAGAGAAGCTGGGTTTTGGAAAGTGCTTTGAGTGTATTATGCTGTCAGTGGCTTTTTAAAGTTTGTTCATCACTACTGCAGAATTCAAGTAGAGTGACAACATATAAAGGAGAACAAGAAGATGTGGGAAAATTCAACTATATGCGCTATATGGACAAAACACACTCTGCCTGAAGGAGCTGCTCGGCCATTGAAACGCAGGCTGTGAAGCTCCCGCCGCACAGTTTTTGTGTTGATGTTAACACCAGAGGAGATTTGGAGCTCTGCAGTTGTTGAGCCAGCAGAGCGATGACAGCTTTTACCCACCGTGCACCTCAGCGCTCGGAGACTGTAACTTTACGTGGCCTGAAACTTCATGGTTGAGTTGCTGTGGTTCCACTTTGCAATAATTCCATAAACAGCTGATTGTGGAATATCATGGAGGGAAAACATTTCACAAGCTGACTTCTTACAACTGTACCATCATGTTACAGTACCATGACTTCGGTGCGCTTATCAGAACAATTATTTATTTTAAAGATGTCTGTAAAGGGCAGACAGCATGGCTAGTTGTTTGATTTCAAACTTCTGTGACAACGAGACTGAAAACACCTGAATTCAGAGATTAAACGATGTGTCCCAATACTTTTGTCCATCTAAGGCAAAAGACACACATTTTACTGTTGTCATTTTGTTATTTGCAGCATCAGTCATCGGTCTGTTGCCGGTTGAAAGCAAATGCTTTAGGCCTTAATTTCTTTTTTAGAAGGGCTATTTTTCTTTGTGCAAATTCAAGCACACTCACACACACGCACACCATCTCCGCCTCTTCTCTTGACACTATACAGAGTGGAAATTGGACTATCTGTTGGCATCATCAGAGGTACTTGTCTCTTTGTCTCACTTGGTCTCCAGACTGAGCACTGAACAGGTTCAATTTTGAATGAAACTTGAATGATAACAGCCAAAAAATAAACTTATTCCAGTAAGAACTGCTGTAGTGCTACTTCACTGAGGTTTTTTTTAATCATACTGTGTCCTTGCCTCAAACCAGCTGTGGCACAGTACCTTCACTATTATAGAGCAGGTAGGATTCAGATTTCTAAACAAAGGATATTTGCTGGTCTTGACCTCATGTTGTATGAGTTAAGGGCAATGCTGCTTCTCTTTCTCACTTAAAACATCAAACTAAATATGTGTCTGTGTTTCAAAGCAATTTTTATGTTTCATTTTTTTTTTTTTTTAAATTCATTCACAGAAATTTTAATTGTGCACTGCAGCTCAGTCTAGTCTGTTCTTTTCAGTTGGGGCTTAAAGTAAGAGATGTTTGCTTATGGAGCAGGGCGGCCTCAGGGCAGGTTATCACGGTCCTGACTTGCAGCACGCCTGGTGGGCGTCAAAATGGTACCAGCAGGCTGAGCTGATGAAAACCAGACAGTCTGGAGCTGAAAAGTACAGCGCTAGTGGAATGAAGGGATGGAGAGAAAAGATATACAATGCAGTGCATCACAGAAAGGAGTGTTGGAATAGATAAGACCAATGGGTTTGGTAAAAGGAAATATGAGAAGCTGTGTGATAAGCACGTGGTGACTCAGAGTGAGGTAGACGAGTTGAATGGTGTTGGGAAGCTTGGGAAGCAAGGCACAGTAGATCTAACAGGAAAAGATTGTATATTTCACAGATTATCTCTGAGCTTTTAAAACGTCATAACAATTTACACACAAATTAAACAGAAAGAGTCAAACTTTTTTTTTGTATTATTTCCAAATGGAAAAAAAAGCAGCTTGAGCTTCTTTTTTTTTAAATGCATGCAAATTCAGTACAATCATTTTCCTGTTTCCCTCATCACAATCAAGTATCAGCTAGAAGAGAGAGACATGCAGCTATGCTTAATTGTCCAATTTGTTGCTGCAGTATGCTGCTATTTGCGCAAACACTCTTAGCTAATGACTGGCTATGTTTACATCTCGATTCATTTCAGTGAAGCAATGTTTTCTGGGGAAAAAAATAAATCTTGCTATTAGACTTTGGAGCTACAACATCCTTCGCCACTACTTTCAGTGAATAGATTTCATGCACAATCAGCTGTAATGTTTATAAAGTTTGGAAAATTCTGACAGGTAAATTAAATACAGCAGAACTCCTCCCCAAGAAGTCTTTCAGCAGTGTATGCAAATATGAACAAAAATGCACATGGTTATCATTGGTCCTGAAACAAGGGTCTGCTTCATCTGTGAGCAAAAGGGGGAAGCAGCTGCTGTGTGATAAAATGCAGGTGTATTTAGGCGGCTGCTGGCTATCAGGCAGAGAGGTGGCGCAGACACACAGCACTGACAGGAAGGCAGGGACGACAAAGTGCTGTTGATAAGGAATGGAGACAGAGGATCATATGAGGGGTGTCTGGATTCAAGCCTGCTCGACTCTGTAAATACACTCTTGAAACACATGCAGATATACTGTATACACACATGGAGGTGTTTCCATCACTTCAAAGGACGTTGAACTGATTTACATTCATATCCTGGAGACCAGACACTTACCTAAATCTAACTTTAAACCAACCATGAACTTAGTCTGCGCCACAAAATTCAATTATTTCTTCTCTGCAGGCTTGCTTTGAGTGTAAAACAGTCATGGAAATATATTTTTGTCCCAACAACATAACATTATTGTTTTTAAAAAAAAATGTACATCTTTTCCTACCGACACAGTGCGTTTAAAATGCTTCATTTGTTCCACATTTTGTCAGCCTGTTGCAGCCTTAATCCAAAATGTATTTAATCTGTTTTTTAACCTTGGAATTCTCTAATTTCTTATAATAACAAATATAAAAAAAAAAGTTTGCTTAAAAGTCTTTTAAATTTATAATAAAAAAATCAAAAATATAACACGTACACACGTCTTTTCAGCCTTTGTTCAATACTCGGTTGAAGCACTTTTTGCAGCCTCCAGTATTTTTTGAGTATGACGCCACAAGGTTCAGGTTCATGGTCACCTTCTTAGTAAAGCCCTTATGAATGATGGAGCCCACTGTGCTCATTGGCACCTTCAATGCTGCAGAAATATTTCTATACCTTTCCCCAGCTTGGCCTGTTGATACGATCCTTTCTTAGAGTACTACAAACAATTCGTTGAACTTCACGGCTTGGTTTGTGCTCTGATATACGCTGTCAGCTATGAAAACCTTTATAGACACGTGTGTGCCTTTCCAATCATGCCCAATCTACCAAATTTACCACAGGTGGACTCCAATCAAGGTGTAGAAACATCTGACAGATGATCAGCGGAAGCAGGATGCACCTGAGCTCAATTTATAGTGTCAAGGCAAAAGCTTTGAATTTGAATTTGTTAACTTATGTACTTTTTATTAAATATATTTAGAATAATTTCAAACTTTTTTCACTCCGTCATCATGGGGTGTGTAGAATTTTGAGGTGAAAAATCGGTTTAATCTATTTGGGAATAAGGCTGTAACATGTCAAAATGGGAAACAAGTGAAGCACCTTGAATACTTTCCGGATGCACTATAAATGGTCATCCACACGAAAAAATGGCCACGTTAAAAAAAAAAAAAACGTAGTGGCAACATACCAAAGTCTTCAGTCTGGGTGTTTTAGATCTTTACCAGATGAATTATGTCTTGTAATGTGACACAAAATGAACTAATAACTCAGGTGTCTTTCTACTTAATACATTATATGGTATGTCCATCAGAGAGCGAAAGAAGTGCAAGAAAATCAAAGTAACCTGAGAGTGGAGGTACTACCAGGAAAAATGGCTTTTAGTGGGTGGTCAAACTGTCAGGGCTAAAATGCAAAATCAGATATACTGGAAGTAGCCGGGCTTTCGTGTCTGTACATATCGCACCTAAATACTGTTTATTCTTTGACTCTCAGATTAGGTGTGTGCAACACTCAGTATTACTCTCATAGCCACGGAGGTGGGGAACTCGAGCTTTCAGCTGCAGTTTGTTACAAGTCACAGAGAGATGTGTGATGTAGAGTTGAACTTGTAGAAGCAAATCCACACACACACAGCAGAATATGAGTTTGTTTAAACTGTTGATAATATTTGCAATCATATTTGCAATAATATTACATATGATTACATAGGAATTGTAAAGCGATTTGGGTGCCTTGAAAAGCGCTATATAAATGCAATCCATTATTATTATTATCATATTAATGGTTTTTGTAATATATTTACATTTACGGTTTTTGATGTGAGGTACAATTACAATTAACAAAATTACTTTTGTTCAAATGAGCAAGCTCTCAAAGAATAAAGCACCCATGAATGTGTGAGCAGTTATCTAGAATAAATATATAGACTCTCCTGGCTGAAAAGCAATGGTCTTCTTGTTCGGTGCATAACAGTGGAATTCAAGACAACTGGCAGGAAATATTTTTCCCACTTTAATTCACTTGCATATCACGTTTTTTTTTCTTTTCTTTTCTTCCTTCCCTCAGTTTTTTTTTTTTTTAATATTTTGTGTCGCCTGCCAGGCCATAATGCAAACTCATGCAACAGATGGCTGTTAAATGAGTTTCCTACATTAATGAAGCATCCTATTGTTAAAGTTGTGTACATGCACAAAATTTCTCTGATGTGAAGCACACGCACCCACACGAGCTTTCATTCCTTTACTACTTATTCTGGCTATACATGGGGAGCATTCCAGTCGTATCGTGGCCCATGCTAGCTGTGAAGCAGCCCAGCTCGCCTGCTCTCCATCACGTCTCTGTCACAAGTGCAGTCGGCAGCTCCCAGCGCCTAATTTGCTGCCTGGAGTTGGCGAGTTCAGGTCTGGCTAATGTTAAACAGTTGAATGATAAGACCCAGGTCCTCTCCTCTTTAAGTCCTTGTTTCTTCATATGAACCAATGCTCTTTTGTTTGAAATGGGGATGACTGTGTGCAGACATATATAGACATCTATTTGAATACACATTAAGCTGGGAAAACGTGTCTAAGCAGGCATATATGCACATACAAACACCGACACAGGAGCACACGTTCGCTCCATAGCTCCAATGCTGCCTCAAAGCAAAGTACAGAAGACGTTCGACTTGTCTGCAGCTTAACGCCTGCTGTTGCCTCATTTGATGATTCCTCATTGTGCAACAGATGATCTATATATTGTGACAGCGAACACACTTGGTACGGCTCTTGGCTGTGGGTTGCTAGGGGTTACCTATCCTAGATCAGATAGTCGGTTCTCCAAAAAAGGGATCAAGTTGGTTTGCATTGTAACTACTTTTCAGCCAACCTGTGATACCAATGCAGCATTCAAGGCCATATCTACATCTCTAGATTTATGTGTTCTGCTCTAGCGTTGCATTAAATTCTTTTCAGCGTGGATGCTTCTCAGTTCTGCTGCTTTTGATTTGTGTAAATTCAATTCAATTTGATCAGACAAATTAAAGATTTATCTTAAAGTCTGAAGATTTGCACATCCCATAGGACTGTTGTAACCTTTCTGGCCTCTGCTGATAGATACTATAACCTCATAAAATGATTTTAAATTGCACTAACATATTGATTTACTGCTCACAAGGGAAAAAACTCGGGCTGAAGCCAATCAGCTGTGCATTTGCTAATCAGTACCCAGAGGGGGAAAAAAAAAAAAAGATCATGTTAGAAAAGTGAGACGGAGACATGGAGAAAGTTGCCTGCGGCAGCGCCGCCACTCGCTCACCATCTACTGACTGCATAATGCTAGGCTATAGATCTGTTTTTGCTGGCTCTGACTGACAGCTTACCAACGTTGTCAGCAACCTTGCAGGAGCTCACCACTCCTACATTTTTCACAGACCTATCAATGACCTTCAATTTCACACGCCAGACAAAAATATCAACTGAAAACTTCCTTTTATCAGGTGCCAGTCTCAGAGTGTTTCCCCTTGCAAAAGGATAATGCAGAAAGCATAACAGGGCAGGCTATCCACTCGCTCCCATGAATCATTCTCTGCCGAGAGGACCATCTTTCAACCCCTGTGTTGTTTCATTACCGGCTGATAAAGTAGTCAAATCCTGTTAAGTGTGGGATCTTGCCTAGCTTGGCCGAGTCTCCCTGACCTCGAGAATTCATGACTGCCACATTTGTGCCATATTCTCTTCATGCTTGAGCATAGAAGAGAAAAAATAATAAACATAGTGTTTTCTTCTTGATTTTGTTTTGTTTTTTGAATAATGAAGAAACAATTTGATAAAAATAAATCTTAGTTAAAAGGATTAAAGTCTATCTTATCGCTGAAGAAGAAGTCCAAATCCTCAGAGGAGTTTCTTCACTCTGCGATGGATGTCAAAGCAGATCAATGAAGGTCATCATTGTGCGTCTAGAAAATATAGAGCTCAGAAAGTCTGTCTCAAAACGCATACAAATAACTCCATCGCCGTCTGCCTGCATGTCATTTTGCCCACATACTTTGTGTAATCATATCTGTCACTCCTGGGCCTTTTCCTTGCCGCTGCTCAAATCCACCTATTGTGCTTTTTATAAACTAGATACCTCTTTCACTCTCTTTGTCTGCCCTCTTCCATCGTCGTCTTCTTCTCTCCTCTCCACTCTTTCCGATCCAAATAAGTCAGTCCTCCTCAATAAGTGTCCAGAGGTCTCCAATGAGGGAACACTCCCATTGTCTGTTTCATCTCCAAGCGTGTCTCAGCTTGCTTGAAATCACATGAATGGCCTTAAAATTGCTCCAAAATAAAAGCAGCTACAAAAGTACAGATTGTAGTAATATCAACGATTCAAACAGGGCTCACACATCCAAGGCTGCCAGAGAATTTATTTTAGTAATGAGATGGAGAGATGCCCTGCGCATATCACAGCTTGGGCTTTGATTTATGCCGCTGAATGAGGTGATGCCGTAATTTGTGCACGAGGGGAAAACACACACAGCCATTTAGTGATGGGATCCAGCACTGTTCAGTGACACTCTCCCAGCCCATCTGGCTTCATTTACAATCCAGTTGGAGTCGCACACGAACATTATACTTGGCTGTCTTCATTTTTTATTGGTCAGCCTTGATTTATGACCATCAAAGTCCAACATAATTGGCTGACACTAGATGTCTTTTATAAGTCGTGTTCAAGGGGCAAAGCTTTGGCGGCAAAAAAAAAAAAAATGCTGGAAAATGAGTGAAAACAGAAGGAATGCATGACGTGATGCCTTGAGAAGGAGCAGCAGAGTCTCTGCAGCCGAGGTTCCACTTGTGTATTTTTATAACAGGCGCCTCCTTGCCCAGCTATGTATGGCTGTGCCAAGCACTTGTGTACACAGCAATGGCCAAGTCATGTAGCTTGTAGATGAAAAACATCTTTGTAGGATGGGTTCAGTAAGTAGGGAAAACACCGAATATATGTACAGAAAATATGAACACTGGGGGAAAAAAAACACATTACCTAATGTCTAATTTATTGACATTTCAAGTTTAATAGCAATTTGAAATCACCTTATAACCTTTTATTTATGTAAGGCGACATAAGCTATGACACCCCAGATAATATTAATATTATAGATAGACAGCTCGATTGATGTTTTAAACAACTGAAGACTTCAAACTGTGAAAAAAATGCCCCAAATGGATTACCGGTATTTGCTAGATAATATGATGATGTCATAATATCTGATCTAGGTATGAACCTTCAGAGGCCAAAGATGTGTAATAAGTTTGGTTGATCGTCTCATGATAGTCTAGGAGGAGTTAGCGATCAAAGAAACAAATGCACAGACAGAGATTTAGTGTATTATTATTTAATTTCCAGTCAGAGGATAACAGGTTATTTGATTTCATGACACAAACCACCACTAGATTTTATCTCGGTTGTGGTATTTTAACACAGGACCTGTACATGTCTGTCGCACAATATTCAAAGAAAGGAGCAAGCAACTGTTAGCTGTGTTTCACCTATGATCCTGTAGTACTGATGGATAATGGTCAAAACTAAAAGACAGCTCTCCAGCTACAAGACTTCTAAGGAAATTAATCTAATCGTACAGTATAACACACTTACTACCACTGACAATACAAAGTGTTTACTATTGCAAGTAGTATCCATATATCTGTGATACTAATCTTAGGCCTCTAAACCAAAAACGCCCTTATTCTTGGTCTATTAATATGTGTATGTTCAGAATTTCCTCCCACGTGTTTACTTTGAGTTTTATCGTTTCATGGTTGTTGAGACATGACTGTGCATGGATTCTACTGTGCAGTCCAAAGTTCAAACCAAATCATCTACAACACAAGTCAAAGGTTCTTACAGAGACCCACAAGGATTCATCACAGAGACTGATTGCTTGTACTGCAGCATAAATCAGTTGTGAAGTGAACCTACAATAACTGATGGTTATATTGAGTGTGACCAATTCCCGTCACATTCTTTAGAATTAAAGATGGCTTTCAAAGTGCATGTTTAACTTGTGATTGCAGTTTTATTGGATGGCATATTCTTCTGGTAAATTCACCGAGGGAGGAAGTGAGATTTTGTGTTTCTGAACTTGTTTTTCAAAGTCTTTCTGTTTTTCTAGTGACATGATGCAAAGTCAAGACTATCCACACGGGTGTTCTTTCTGCAAATCACAGCTAAATGAAAAGCTGCATTATGTCTCTTTCAGGGATAGCAGAAGAGATTAAATGACAGAAGGAAAAAAAATATACAAAAAAAAGTAATAAGACAGCAGAATGAGAGCGGGCGAGTTCAGCCAAGCAGAGATTTTTTCTTTCTTTCTTTTGCCTCCGTCTTTTTTTAGTTTTTGGAAGGCAGCCTAAAAATGTGCCTGTCGCAGATGTTTGGACAGAAGGTGTTTGCATGCTGTTCGTTTATACACTGCCATACGGGACACAGTATGACCACCACAATAACCAGTAAGTAACACTCTCCATGTGCACAATTCCTCGCCAACTTCTACCTTCTGTTTTTGGAGGAATCACATACCCCCATGGATTGAGATGTACCTTGAAGCTCCTGACTTGCCCCATAACCACAGTTAATGATGCTGCACCCAGTAAATGATTTTGTGTTAGCTTGGCTTCGGGAAGGAAAACAAACTGTTTTCATTGAGATTTCACTGAATCGCTTCGTGTGAATATGCGCACAGGTGTAAACTTCAGTGAGAGCACAGATTGCTGTAGATCGGGGCTTGTCAGAACTCCCACTCATGTAAACTTCTTCTTCATGACGTGGTAGCTTTGCTCAGCTATGCTCTACTGCAGAAAGCTACCCGGGCCATCTGTCATCCTGCCCGTGAAGGTGAACAGACTGTGTGCCTGAACCAGTTCCAAGTTTCTCATGCTACCACTCCCACTACATATTGCTGGGGTACAGTATCACTCGTCACCAGCTTTGTGCTGCATATTCATCAGTTTCAGCACTTTGTCAAAGTTCTAGCATCAACATCGCTGACTTCCTCTCAAAAAAACACCCTAAAATACAATCCTGTTATAAAAGGATGAAAATTGAAGGATCCCGATATGCTTTGTGAAAATGTGTTGATTAATGATGCAGACGAGTATCAGAAATTTACAATGCGGTGGAACAACTTAATGAGAGTGGCGGCATGTGAAGTGACAACTGTGCCGTACAAATCAGCTCGTATGTGTCCAGCTATCACAACCATTTGTCTCGTGTTTGTTTAAATCATCTCCGCCATCACATGCGGGGAGAGAAAAAAAACTTCACTTCATTAATGCAGCTCACTGGTACGATGGAGGCGAGGCAGACTGATGCAGCTCCAACCATATGCTGCTCATTTTTTATCCTTGAGCCACAGCTTCCTGCTTTTTGGGGTTTTTTTAGCAGAGAGAGGAAGAGAGCTGGTTTAGTCATAAATGTGGTATTAAATCTATACATTTTGCATGTGGGTCCCTCAATTCCCTGGACACATAGCCTCATTTTGAGGCTGAGAAAACACACAAGTCTGCTAGCAAACATTTAAAAAGCAATTTTTCTTTACTAACCACCAGTTATTTGCTCCGCCCGACCGCTTTCAACGAGCTGAAACGTTAGCGATTTGCACAGCTCTCAAGTCTTACCCTGGCATTACTGAGTTGTGGATTCCTGGCTCAGTTAGAAATACTAAGACTTGAGATGGCTAAAGCAGCTGCTTCTGCTAGCACAAAAGTTCACAGTCTATTCATCCTGAAATATGGCTACATCTCTAAATCTTGTACAAATGTAAAGCGTGGATAGAAGCTACAGTAACAAACAGCTGGCTGATGTTTCATATTCACAGAAGAACCAAAGATCATAGCTTAGATCATCTAGGGTGACCATATTTTGATTTCCAAAAATGAGGACACTTGACTCGTCATGAAGAACTTTAATAAAACTGTTTGCATAATGAAAAATTTAACATTTTTCCACAATTTAAATGATGCCTTCTCTGCGTGGTTAATGACTCTTGAAATACAAAATTTCAGATAGGCTTTTACAAGTCACCAAGTGTAAAAAAACTAATTCAGTTACTCAGTTAGTTCTACTAAGTTAACTTAGTTCCACCACCACTCAGTTAACTTAGTAGATGAATTTTCGCCTCGCACAGCCCTTTTATGTTTTTCTGTGTCCATGTGAGCAACAAGATCACCCGCACCTTTGTTAGACACAAACGTATGTGCCAGCTCTGCACACGGTGCACTCAGCCTCCCATTTATGCTGACCAGGACGGTATGCAGGAAATTTCTTTTGCAGTTCATTTGAAAAGGTGCACTTATGCTTCGGCATCTTTTAAACATCACCAGGTGCGCACCAGCGCACCATCTGTCCCGTCTGTGAGCGCAAAATAACCACTCGCAAAGCAGGCAGCAGTTAAGGTGTGACGTAACGTATATGGGTCCCCTGTAGGCTCATAAAACCCGGAGATTTTTATCAATCTCAAAAATCCCCCGGATGCCCCGGACGGAACGTGAAAAGTGGACATGTCCGGGGAAAAGAGGACGGTTGGTCACCATCTCATCTTGCAGTCTAAAAATTTCAGTATAATGTTGTTGTTCTTTCAAAAAAATGTTCCCTTAACTTGGTGGATTTAAATGATGACAGATTACATTTACCAGGAACAGAAAGTCTTTGGACATTTGCCAAGAGATACAAATTTGCTGTATAGTAAATGGCACCATATGCACTTCCTAAAAATGAAAAATGTACTGTATAATTCATATTACCAATTTTTTATCATCTCCAAATACCGTTAAGACATATTCCCATTGAATGCAAAAGTAAATGAAAGAAGAAGGAACAACTTTTTTCTCTCACACGTCTTAATCAGATGGGCAATTTATCTCACATTAGAATAATAAGAAGAAGACATTTTATTTGTTGGTTGCTTTCAAAGCACTCAAGGCCAACTTGCAACGCAAAATTTGGAACAACATTAAAAAAGATTTAAAACCCAGGAATAATATGAACATTAGGTGGCTGAAACAGAAAACAAACAAACAAACAAACACAGCTCTGTTTTAAGATTTTAAAAGGTGGCTTTGCTGGATGATTTAATATCACTGCAGTTTTTCTTTCTCCGCAGTCTTACTGAGCTCAGCATTTAAAGAGAAAAAACTATTATATGTAACTGAATAGACTCTGCCCTTGAACAACCACTGTGTCAGAATAGCATAATTGATAATACCGTAGGTCTCTGAATATGCATGGCTCTGTTTTTGGTAGGATCAAATAGGAGAGACAGTGACTAACACCGTTTGTCGAAGGAGCGAAAACCTCTCACAAAAACGTGTTTTCTGAATCGAATGAAAGACTTTGACTAGAAGCGTTAGCGAGTCAACATTAGGTAAGAGGCAATTTTTCAGCCATTTAAGCAATTGAGAAAAGAGTATTGTGAAAAGGTACGTTTCATTGTGAATATATTTTATGAAGTATTCTGAGATTAAAGTAGCATAAAGTAACATTTAGGTTTGAGCTCTGTGAATAATAACAGATGTATATGAGCACTGGGGTGATTTTTGTCAACAATACCAGTGTCATCATTTACCCGCTTTTCCATAGGAGGAGAAGAAAAACAACCATCAGGACTCATTGCCTATTTGTTTACCCCCACATATTTCATTGACATGCAAATGCGTCTCTCTACCCCCACTCTTCACAAAAAAACAAAAAAAAAACGAAGGGAGAGAGGAAAATCAGTTATTAAAATTCAGGTAATGTATTCCTGTTTCTGAATTCTATTTGAGAAACGTTATTAATTTCATATATCAAGTTTGGAGCGGCCATCTGTTCGCTGCGCACCGCTGCACCTCCTTCCATCTGCCCCTGAGTTCCCCATGCGCCGTTCTGCCACCGCCAGCTCCAAGTTTTTATGCACTCTGGCTTTTTGATTTGTCACTTATCGCCACCAAGGCCCATGTGACCACCTGAGCGCGCTCGCTCCAGGATGGCAGCGGCCTGGCGGGGGCATTCAAAAGGATCAGCAATGGTGACTGTTGAGGTTTAATAAGTGACTTTACTGAGCCACAGCCATGGCTGCTACCTCCTGATGCTGCTACAGCCAACTATGGCTTCTCTGTTCTCCTTCTATTTACTTCTCTGTTATTCTCTGGACCCACAGCCCCATACCCTCCTCTCTGCCTGCTATTTTTTGTTGTTCTTTTAAAAATCACGCTTCTTCTCTTTTTCTTCTCTTCTTTGTTTAACTCTCTCTCTCCTCCTCAGTGTTCTCTCCTCCAGCTACAACACCCCTTTCCTCCCTCCCTCCCTCCCTCCCTCCTTTCTGTAAGTGGAGGAAGCAGATTGTGCAGTCGGCACAGTGCGACGTGTCCCTGCCACAGTTAATTTAGCATCTGTGCCTTCATGAATATGAATACATTTACACGTCCAGGATATAATTAGGTGGTGGAGTGTGGAGAGGGTTCATGACACTCCAGGTGGGGAGAGAGAAAGCAAGGGAGAGAGAGGGAAAGAAACAGAAATGAGAAGTTAAAAAAAATAATAAAGAGGAGCAGGTAAGGCTACAACAATCTCCCAGGCAGTGTGACCTCTGCTGCCCAGCTAAGCACTCACATCAATCACACAGAAATGGCTACAACTGCATGACTGAGGCAGTTTACATGCCTGGCACAGAAAGGTAAATGCAGATGCAGACGCAGGCTGTGGGCCAGTCGGGATACAAGTTGATGATTACCATCAGACTCCACGTCTTTGTGTCACCACACTCGTATGTTTATGTGTACTTTCAGAAGCCTGATGACATATTTAAGGCTTTAGGTGCAGGGATCAGATTTTATTTTAGCACTACTGTGACATGTAAATACCGATGAGGGCTCAGGGATGCTCCTTTGTTTTTTGAAGATGATATAGTCCCTTCTTTGTTCGCCTGCGATAGTCGGAATGCACCGGCATGGGCCGCATTGTTAAATGGTTGTAATGAAGTCTGAAGCCAAAGGCAATTTGTTCTCACTGGACTGAAAAATAAATTATCAGAGTGTAAAATGGCTCCATCAAGTGTATGCCGGTGGGGTTATATTGTTGTTTTCCTAGGCTGTTATGGTAAAGAAAATGCTGAGGCTAAAACGTATAAAACTTTTGATTTTGCATTGCTCAAAGGTGTTCACACGTTTTGAGCAACGACCAAAAGGGAGAAAGAAAGAGTTTGCAGGGGGACAAGTCAGGGCTTGGACGAGGCTCTGGCTTAGGGTGACCATATTTTGATTTCCAAAAAAGAGGACACTTGATTCATCTAGTAAGTTAACTTAGTAGATGAATTTTCACCTCGCACAGCCTTTTAATGTTTTTCTGTGTCCATGTGAGCAAAAAGATCACCTGCACCTTTGTTAGACACACAAACGTGTGTGCCAGCTCTGCACAGGGTGCACTCCGCCTCCCATTTATGCCGACCAGGATGGTATGCAGAAAATTTCCTTTGCAGTTCATCTGAAAAGGTGCACTTGCGCTTCGGCATCTTTTAGACATCACCAGGTGCACAACTGCGCACCGTCTGTCCCGTCTGTGAGCACAAAAAAAACACACTCCCAAAGCAGGCAGCAGTTAAGGTATGACGTAACGTATATGGGTCCCCTGTAGGCTCATAAAACCTGGACATTTTTATCAATCTCAAAAATCCCCCCGGACGGAACGTGAAAAGTGGACATGTCCGGGGAAAAGAGGACGGTTGGTCACCCTACTCTGGCTACCACTCGATAAATCAGTGTACAGAGAGGAGACAATGGCAGAGATGGAATTGTGGAACATCGCTGAAATTACCAAATTATTTTTATATCATTTTTAAATATTGGCAAATAACTGCTGGCAATGCAGACTGCACAGGTGCTTACTCTCAAATCTCAGCAACCACCAATGGAAGTACAGGATAATGGTAACTGACATATAATAGGACGGAAAATAATATTACTTGTTACTTTTCTTAAAAGTAATTTGATACATTACCCAATTATTTGCTGGAGAAAGTAATTTGTTAAACAACATGTTACATTACTTTTGCGTTACTTTGCAAAATGACTTGAAACTCACCCTAGGTCACTCTGGGTTCTTCGCTAGCTTTGTGTTAGCATGCTAACTGTGGAGATGTGTACAAAGAGCTGATGTGTTAGCAGCATGATGCAGCTGTTTCTGTCCTGCAGGGACTTTAACACTGTGCTCATGTCGCTTAAATAAAACAATAAAATAAAACAGTCACTGAAGGTGCAAAATGATCAAGAATCAGTGTCAGAATTCAAAGTTGAACCAATTAAATTCAAGCTGAAAGACTACTGAACTGCTGTTGACATAGGTCATGATTTTGATGTTAAATGAGGGTGCAAAAGTGAAGTAAAATTTCATAGTTGAAATACCATTAAAGTTCAATCATTTTTAGTCGTAACTGCACCATTACTTCAATATAAACCATGGGTGCAAAAAAGATTAGGTTGGCAGTCCAAGTTAGATTTAACAGTTTTAATCATTTTTTTTTTATTAATCTGGAAAATCAGCTGACTCTAATGTGAGCGTGCAGGAAGAAAAGAGCATGTTTGATTTTTTTCGTCACTTTCAATTGACCTGTTGTGCATAAGTGAAAATCCTGAAGAATGTAAGTAATTATATAATTGTAACTGTAATGTGATTACGGAGTTTAATTAGAGTAACACGTTACTTCAGAACATATTACACAAACACTGCAAAAGGTTACCTGGACAACTAAAGGCTAGATTAAAAAATTAGCAATATGCTGTAAGCTCCAAAGCAATAAGGGGAACGCTTTTCGAAGAGTCTTAAGGAGAAAACTGAGCTGAGCTTTTCTTAAACTTTATCCTGAAAAATTTCTCTAAAAAAAACCAAAATGAGAATGAATTTTGGATGATTAAAACATTTGCATGCATGAATTCAAAGTTTATGTAAATCTAAACATGTGCATTTGCTGTAATTATATATTGTCAAAATATTTTTATATTACGTTTACTCACATGTGGCATGTGTGTACATTTGCATGAGTTTATAATGCAGATTGCTCTCATTTTATGTGTTGCTTTGTTTGTCTCAGTAAAATGAAGCTCAGCTTGGCACGTGAGTCCATAAGTCATTCACACTGCGTAATGGTTTATTTGCCAAAGCGCTGTGCTATTTAGGCACCAGGGAGGCACAGTCTCCAAAATGTTTAATGTTGTGTAGTTTAGCCATATGCCACTGTTTTACAGCAAGCATCGCCTGTGTCATTACACTCCGGTGCATTGGGCGCTTTCCATAATGGATCCATAACGAGAAGTTGCTGCAAATGAATAGCCAAACATCTTTGGGGATGTTTGTTTAACACAGGTGTTACCCTCATGCACTTAGAAATGATTTTGAGATTCTGCTAGCCTGTCAGGCAGCGGCTGGCATTGGCGTGTGTCGAAAAGAGACCACTTTTTTTCTCCCCGCCCTGCAGTTCTTTTGTGGAGTCAGTAAGCGGGGATAGCAACTTGTGGCTTAAGAAGTCAAATTTTGCATTCATCCATTGTCTCTGTTCCAAGCTGACTGACATGACAATCAGTTCTTCTAACCAGCTTTCAAATGAGGGGATGTTTGAATTGATAAAAGCGGCTCCTCATCCATAAAACACTACATCGCTCCATTATCAGAGATGTCCTTCAAAGCAAGAAAACAACATTGTCTTTAAGGTTAGAAGTTTGTGATAGAGGCTGCACACTGCGCCACTCTGTTCCTCGCCAAATGCTCGCTAGGAGACCATGCAAGGTAATTGATTTTGGATGCAGTCATGCAGTGGTAGTCTCACCAACTGTAGATAAGAAAGAATTTCAAATCAAAATTATGTCTGCACTATGCATATGAATCAGATCAGACCTAATAAAATAAAGGTATTAGCAGCAAGGGAGGCAGAGAAGTAATTAAAGCAGCTCACCAGGCACGTCTTTCGTTTCGCTCTGGAGGTCTCGGTACCTCGGGGTAAGTTAGAGAACTCGAAGGTTTTAACAGGAGGCACAGAGGTCATCTGACTTTGACTTCATGCCAACTTTTCAACAAGGGTTCATACTGTGGTTCACTGGTGTGCAACCTATATTATGTTTTATTAAATATGTTATTCCCTTCACATCGAATGCTGTGGTACAAAATGTATAAAAAACTTTTAACTCTGGAATAAATAGAAAATGTTAAAAGCTGTTGTACACAAAAATTGCTGCCTGTCATTTGCTTATATTTTACTTCCAAGCAGTGAGACGTAATTTTTTAAAGGGGTCTTGAGCAATAGTTCTCAAAGCTTTTCTTTGGATGCGAGTTGCTTCTTCACCCATTTTCAGCCCAGTCCTTGTACCTGACCACTTTCAGAGGAGTGATTTTTGTTAACAAACACACTTAACACGCAACTATTTTTTTAAGTGTCTAGACAAAAGGGATAACTTGATAAGGAACCATGTGGCAGATTATTACTAGCAGTCTGTCATGAAAACAAATACTTTGTCCCCATTTCTTTCGCTACATTTGCAGTATGTCCTTAAAAATGTTGAGGAAACTGGAAACATGGAGGATGAAATAAGACATGACAGCTTTAAAAAAACATCTATAGTAGATGGACAGTATTTGAAAGTCATGTCCTGAAGAAACAGCAAAAAATCCAGCAAAGACCTGACACCATCAGATGTTGACCCACCATGTAGTACCATCTGGAAAGTGTCTGCTTGGCAGCAGCTTCATTTTTCAGCATGATAATGAGCATGACAATGATCCCAAACACGCTGCCAATGCAGAAAAAACACACAATGGAAAACTATCAATCATGGATTGGCATCTTCAGAGCCCGGAGCTCAACATTGTTGAAACAATGTGGGATCATCTTGTCAGAGGACAGAACGAAAAGTTACCCAACACCCAAACAACAGCTTTAAATGTCCTTCAAGACGACTGAAGAACGATTTTTAAGACTGCTTAAACAAATTACAAGGTTACCTAAAAGAGTTCAGGCTGTGTTGAAAAATAAAGGTGGTCACACCAAACTTTGATTTCAAGCTTATTAGAATTGTACAAACTCTGTTTTCACCTTAGATGCTTTCAATAAACTGCAGCACATTTTTTCCAAACAACGAGTAGAAGCTCAAGACCTTTTCACAGCACTGTACATAGCTTCCTTAATTGATAGAAATACTAGAATATTGCATCCAATGCACACTCAAGGTTTTTATGCATTTAACGAAAAAGAAAAGAGAAAAAAAAACCCACCTGGGCCTCAGCTGTATAAGTTTATTTCATGCATGTTGAATAGACTTGAAATGAATGTAGACGGGAGTAATTAGACTCTTTGTAAAATGTTGACTCTAACAGACACAAGAACACAAACATTTCCCACAGCATGATATGCCACAAATTGACAAGCAACAGTGGCTGAAATGCCTGTGTCATTTTTCACAGTTCACACTCTCTGTCACACACATTGTTCTCAGCAATCATTTGTGCACACCGCATTACCAGAGCTAGTTAATCCATTTGGAACCAATTTTGGTCTGATCTCAGTTACCAGAAAGGAAGCGAAGTAATAAAGGAAAACTAACAGACATATTGTTAAATGGATGCTGGGAAAAAAATAAAAAGCAACACAGCAAACATGCTGTGTTTCTTCATTTACATATGAAGGTTTTTGTCGTTTCTCTACAGATACACAAAGGGTCAAACCTTTGACCTAGAAGAAGCAAAAAGTTCGAGCGCTTCTGATAAAAACAGTAGCTACTTAAATTTGATCTATACTTCTATAAGTCTGTGCCACCAGCCGCCGCTTTGTAAAACACTCTCTGCACACCCTGCACTCACTCTCTCCTTCTTTACTGTCTCCTATCAGAAGTTTAATTGAACAGCCCTTTGGCTGCATGGGTTAGAGTAAATCTCTCTGTCTCTGGCTATGAGTTGTGGGTTCTCTGGGGGAAAAGGATTAACCCCTGCAAAAACTCTGTGCCCTCACACACCTAAGGGCTTCCCTTTGAGTTTGTCCCTGGATGCTCTTTCGGTATCTTCCTTGATCTGGACCTCTCTGGGAAGCTCTCTCTTTCTCATTTTATGTAGGTGTGTTTGGGTTTTTTTGCCCTTTCCCCCACCAATGTATCAGTTTCGTATGTTTCCTGCTTTATAGCTATTCAGTTTAAGATTTTTTAGGCTTGTTTTTTTTATGCCTTTAAGATTTTTTTTTGGTTCGTCATTTTCTAGGAAGGAGCACACACACAAAGGCATAAGATTTAATTTAGTTACTGAAACAGGTGCAGTTGAAACAGCTTAAGACTCAGTATTTCCAGCTGGAGGAACCAGTAGGGCAGCCAGGGTCGCAGAAATAGCAGCATGTAGACTACTTTTAAAACTTTTATTTAAACAGGAAGCAAAACTCTTCAAGATTTAGGATCTCTTTGGGGAGAGCGTCAGGAGACCAAGACAAGCAGCATTAACATAGAATGTTTTTTATGGCTGGAGAAACTGGAGCTCCCACTGAAAAATTGCACAGCACATGTACGATAAAACTAAGGATCCTCTTCCTGTGAAGCCTCCACTGCATCCATCCATTGATTTTCATCTGCTATTTCTTTCGCTATCCCAGCTGTCATGTTGAGAGGTGTGGTACACCTTAGATGCCAATCTGTGACAGAATCCTGCACAACTTACATGCACAACTTCCCAACTTCCAGCCTTTAAACAGATCAATATCTTACAGCAAAGCGAGATCAGCAGCGTGCCAAGATGTTAGGGAATTCTTTTATTTGCATAGGTATGCACATGTGTCTGTGTATGCAAAAGGCTGCAAGTTCAGTTACACTCAGCTCAGGGTTTTTTCTCACTCATTATATTGCAACATTATCTTATGAGTGAGGAAAAAAAAGATGAGCATATATATATATATATATGTGTGTGTGTGTGTGTGTGTGTGTGTATATACATACACACAAAAACATGCACATCTTTTCTATGTGACTCCTTTTATCCCTGCTGGATTGTATCTGCTGGCTCCAGAATCAGTCCAATCCAATTTATTCCGTCCTTCACCCTCACAGAGTTATTTACGCCTACTCTAATTTCCGTATCATTTGATTCTCCTCCCTATCTTCATCTCTCCAATCTTCATCTCTCTCCATTTTCTCATGACACCACATTTGGTGCAAAAAACAACTCTGCTAACAACCAAAAGAAACAAAGACCCAATGAAGACAGCATGGTTTACAGCATTCAAGACAAGTGACCACTAAGCGGCACATTGGTGTCACGAGAGGTTTTGCTGCTGATATGATACTAAAAACTTCTTGTTTACCTTAATTTACTTGAAAGCTATCAATTTAGCAATCAGCAAGCATGCTTGAGCATATGGAGTCTATTTGCAGTTAAGTATAGCTCGGAGAGAGATTTTCACTTCTTTCCTTTCATAATTCTGTACAGCAGTTATGACGATAGCACATTTAGGAAATCAGTTATTTTGTTTCATCTCTCTGACTCTAGGTAATTTAATTATCTAATTTTTCACCATGACTACAACTTAAATGAATCCCAAAGAAAGCAACTTTATGCTACTATTATTTTTTGGAGGGAAAATCTTATCTTTAGATTCATTATTTGCCTTTTATACAAATATAATACACACAGTTTCCATCTGTTTTCACTTGTACTGCTTTAATAACTAATACAATAAATCTCTTCTATAAGTGTCTAAAGATGCTGCTGATTGTGGCTTCATAATGTTTAATGGTATTTGACTCTAAGCTTATTGTTTTATGAAGTACAAGTTTTTAAATGCTCCTAGTCTTGCCAGATCTTTGAAACTGGCATGCAAACTCCCAGTTTGGTACAAGTACAGCTGGTCCAAGAACATTCAGATGACCTCCAAAAGTTGTGCCTTTGTCCTGAGAGAAAATGATGTGCCAAGTCCCCTGTCTGTATGCCCTGCAAGCAAACGCAGGCCTGGCAGCAATGCCAGTCCAGATATGGGTAGGAGTTCTGCAAGCCATCTGGGAAAGCTCCAGGAGGATCCTGGGAGGGCCTGGCACTCATCAATGGGTTCTGGGACCTGAAAGTGCACCATAATCATAAACACAGCTGCTTGAAGAATAATGGAGCACAGACACATGACTTTAAGTTCACTTGTTTTAAGCAATATTACATTTATTTTTCCTATTCAAAATATATTAAAAATACTAATAAAGCCAAAAAATATATATATATATAAAAAAGAGTTGAGGCTGATTCACTTTGAAAATCACTGAACAAAACTTACACCCATGATCTACTTTGGCTTCCCAGTGCGCTGTGGTTGTTTTTGCTTCATGGATTTTTTTCCCCCCACAAAGCCTCGCCTCAATAGATTGATCACATGAAAATGATTCAAAGGATGAAAGAGAATCTTCAAGATGCCAAACTAATTTTTTTTCTCTTAATGGTCAATTTACGCAGTACTTACGACTTTATGCCGCTTTGAAGTCTTTGAAATTTTAATGATGACCTTGATTCTGGTGTGGATCAAATGCTTTAACGAGTGTAGAGTGCACATCAATGCTTCACGCCCTGCACATAAACCAACGTTGGTTGTCCAACAATGTCTCCAAGGACTTCAGAGTGTGGTGAATACACTAATTAATCAGTGAAGATGTAAACATTCTTTCAGAAGTCGTGTTTTAAGCAAAGCGGGCGTTTGTGTTTGTTTTTGCCTCGATAGTTGCAGCTCATTCGGTTTATCTGACCTCTGGATTCAAAGGAGGCACTTTTCATTTTACAAAAGGAGACTGTAGAAATTCAGAGCACACCTTTACTTTCCCAAGTGTACATGCATGACAGTCCTCTAGATGTTTCCACTTACAGTTACAGTCTGTTTATCTGTCCCATTAAGATACCAAAGTTAAACTACTGGTGCATTAAATCTTAGGTTTACTCTTTCATCCTCTCTCCCTCAAAGGGTGTATTGATCATGCAGCTCTGTGGTCAATGTTACAACCACACCACACCACCCCGCCCCCTCCGACTTCTTTGCTTAATGTAGTCAATAATCGTAATGGTGTGATCAGTGCATCCCCCCATGAAATGGCTCTGCAGCTGTGACTGCTTCATATGACTAGTAGGAGAGCTGGAGGAGGGGAAGAGGAGGAGATCAGAGATTCCGAAGAGGGCAAAAGGCAGCAAAATTAGATTACGGATGGCTGGATGGATGACTGGATGGACGGATGACTGGATGGATGCTGAAGTGACTGAGTCTTTGCACATGTGGTAGCTTGCAATTTAATTTTGAAAAGTGTGAAGTAATAGAAAAGTTGCTGTTTTACAGCATAACAGATGGGAGGATTGATGGAGTGATGGGAGCGTGGAGGCAATGAGGAAAGAAGGGTGGAGGAAAGGGGAGGGGGGGGTGGAGGACTCTTAAAGTATAGCAGTATTCAAGGCATCCCAGTGGAAGGAGATTAATGGTGTGTGCCTAGCCGTTGTGTGGCACATTGTGCTGAGTGCCCCCTCGTAAAGCGCACCCCACACATCTGGCACTGTTGTGGCATGGGGCACCCATCCCCACTGTGTCGCCCTCTCTCTGGAGACACTGAGGTTCTCATAGTACTAGTACTGCATGTTTATGCTGCTATTGAAAAAACATGATACTGGTAGAAATACTATATAGCCTCCCAGTTTTTTAAGTGTTATCTAATAATATTTCCATGATATAAGGACCCTCTTTGTGAGGTTTTTTCAGCATTCACCAGATGTACGTTTATCAATTAAAGCACTTAGTAACCAACCATGTGGGAATGGCATTTCATGTTACCCTTATAATGACAGTAATACAATTATCTCGTTAGTCACTGATAGGATTACTCTCATACTGAATACAAATGAATACAATAACATGTTTGGGTACAGCTGAATCTTCATTCAACGGAAGGGGTCTCCTATTTTTATACTCCTAATTTACTTTATTAGATACACCTTTATTACCATTGTTGTAGTATTTTTTAGTCCTGATAGTATATTATTCTATTTTCTTTTAGAGTTGAATGGACAACATGCCACTACTACACCACACTTTTACAGAGTGGCAAGACTGCATCACAAGTCTACCTTAGTTACAGTGCTGTTGGAGGTTCAAGATCACAGGTGGTAAATGTTTAAAAAGTCAGTGCGTGATGTCTCGTGCTTCAAGAAATATTCAGGAAGGTAGTTTTTGTGAGGATGAAGTAACTTCTCAAGTTCAGAAACACAATTCTGTTTTTACTTGTTCACAAGCTTAGTCTGAACAAAGGTTTTGTGACGGAATGTATAATGTCTGGTTTAAAGTCTGATAAATATGCCCAATTTAATCTTTGTGTTGCTCAGGAGAAGAATTTTTCAGATATGAAGGATTCATAGAATCTTTTTTTATTTCAGAAGAAGAAATCAAGCATAGTGTTTAAATAGATCTGATCTGATCAGCTGATCTAAGGGTCAGTCTGGATCAGCTGACGTGTCAGCTGAGAACCTTCGACACATCCAGTTTGTAATTCTTATTGAGGGCACTATTGAAGCTGCTTTGACCTGGCTAAAAATATCTAACTGTATATCATGTGCATATCTATTTCAAATGAATGTTATGGTGTCAGATAAGGTTGTCAAAGGTTAGCAGGTATAATAAGAAAAGTAAGAGGCCCAGAAAACCGCCTTGTGGAACACACAAGAGATGCTATGGGCCACATTTTGCAATGATAACACTAGTAGTTCCACAAGGTTAAAATATTACCCTCCATACTGAAAATTGTTTTCACTATTACCATTTACCGTTTAGGTTTGTTTGTTTTTTATTGTAAATGCATAGTTGTTGCTGTTGTTCCACAGGTTTCCAACTGAGCCAAGTGATACTTAATGATCTGAACTCTCTACAGTCGCCAAATGGCAACTTGTCATTTGAGATTTGCGTTAAATTTGGTACAAGAGGTGCTGAAATGAGTGTGATTGGTGGTGAGAGGTGAGCAAAGGGTTGCCTGTATACACATGTATCAGTGTTTGCATGTGTGAGATGGGTTTGAGGTTTTACAATACTAAAACACTTTGGATACTGAGCACAGAATGTGTGTGCCCTCGCGGCCATGTGTGCGTAACCTATCTGAGAGTTGGAGGCAATCAGTCTCTGGTGAATTCCTGTCGGCGCTGGAGAGCTGGAGCATTTGACGGATCGGCCTCCCCCACACTCAGGACGCTGCGTTCCTACACAGATGGCGTAATTAACGGGAGGCGAGCCAGGGAGGGAAATTTATCTTTGATCAGCACCTTCGTGCCAGATTGTCATCTATGTTAATATGATGATGGCATCAGTGCGCACGCGCATACACAGACTCACGCACACACAGAGGTAGAGATGGATGGTGAGAGAGTAGAGGCTAGGCAGCAGTCAGCCCTGAGGATATAGGGTTATGTGTGCAGTCACACATGCACCCACACATGCGCGTGCACACACACACATACACACACACACACGAATACAGTCTTCTCCTAGTCCTTTGTTCACAGCATGAGGCTGCACTACCCTCCTGTGAGGAGAGCTGTGGTGATCTTTGGAGGGTGCCTCAGACAGAATCATACATACACACATACCACACCACAGATATAAAATTATAAATGTGATTTCAACTTTCAAGAGAATTTCATTTGAAAATGCAACTTCAAAGCATCGACAAATCATGGCAGAAAAATAACTCCATCCACTGCAAAAACAGAAATAATGTCCATCAATTTTATAAACATTGCCTTGATATTAAGAATTTGAAAGTGGGAACCAGCTGGAGATTGGATCACACCAACCGCAAACACATCGAATCACGAGGCGACCTGATACCAGCAATGTTGTCATGACTGGTAAACATTAAGGTGAAAGCAACACCTTAGTTTCTCCACTCTGCCTCTCCGTGTGTGTGTGTGTACATGTGCCTGTTACCATTTGAAAAGAGCTGTCACAGAAGAGCTTTGCCATGAACGTGCTTTTGCCCCAGTGAGATATTAGGACTAATGGTGTGTAGGTGTAATGGCATGTGCTGTAACATCTGGGCTACTGACAGAGAGAAAAGGGAGAAAAAAACACATGAAAAAGCTGGAGAGATGTGCGATGTACAAGTTCTCTGGGGACTCTAAGTGCTGTGGAGGTATAGGAGGATGAAACAAGACAAGGAGAAAATTAGAAAGGTAATTGGGAGGTCAAAGCAGGAGAGGACAAGTTTAATAAGATAAAAAGGAAATTAATGAAAATTGGTATAAAAGGAAAAGGGGAATAGTCAGATGAGATGAGAGAGATGAGAACTAAGGACATTGAAACAGAGATGTAACAAGAAGAGACAGGAAGAGAGGAAGAGGTTGAGTTTGGAAGTAGCAGGGAACTAACGAAGAGAAGACATGAGTATGAAAGAACATTGCTGGTGAGAGTTAAAACATTTCTAAATCAACCAAACAGCAGGAAGACAGACAGCAAGGTAGGGAAACAGTAAGACAAAAAAGAGCCACATTAGGGAGAACAAAGGCTGTGTTCCTCCGCCTCGCATCTGCTGCTTCTGCACACAGCCTCCGATCTGTTTCACACTCATTTTCAGCTATCTCACTCCCCTCCGTCCTTCCCTTCCTCCATCTTACACCTGATCTCTCCTTCTCCTGGTATACACACATTACAGTTTGCTCATTTTCATCTCCAGCTTGTGCCATCTCTCTGGCCTTTTCCTTCATGGTTATGTGTCTCTTCTTTTTTACTCCCGAGTGTTATTTATTTAGGATTTTCTCACATCAAACGGCCATTACCTGTAGAAGACGGAGGCAATCATAAGTCATCTGTGGAGGATGTCAGTTTGTAGTTTTTCAATGCTGCTAACTAAATATTTCATAACCTGATGAAAAATAAAGAGCAGATGAGCTTGTCAAAAAGATCATCTTTGTTTCGAAAAAAAAAAACCCCAGACACACAGTTTGATTTTTTGTTAATATTCTTGGTTGAGTCTAAACATATATAACTGGTTTGGTTTGGTTTTTCTCTCTTAGTTTAATAGTTATATGTGATCAAAACAACACTCAGTCCTAATAAAGCTGATAAGCTGAACTGTGCAGTCAGTAAACACTTAAAAATTTAGGTGGTTTTAAAAATGATAGAATATTGCAAAAAATCTGGCATACTTAAGAAGTTAAGACAAATTTCTGGGGATTTAAATAAAACTACTTAAAATCTTTGCTAAACCAGATGAATTTTACAAGTTATCACGTTTCGTATTAACAAAACAGTACAGAAGTTGAAAAGTTCCCATCTAACCCAACTTTTCACTATAGACTATAAAACATCAAGACGTTTTTTTTCTACTGTATAGTTTCATCGTGCCATTAGATGTATTTTTTCAACTTTGTGGACTCTTTAAGAAGACTTTTCTCTTTTTAATTGCTATGTCATTCCAGTCTTCTTTTTTTTTAGTAGATAATGTGAAGTTATTCCAATTATATCTCAAAGATAAAAAAAAAAAAAAAAAAAAAAAAAAAAA